>CM075194.1:1705000-2000000 GCA_037577475.1 Chaunax sp. Z400 | reverse complement strand
CTAACCAGGCCCGACCCTGCTTAGCTTCCGAGATCAGACGAGATCGGGCGTTCTCAGGCTGGTATGGCCGTAAGCAATTACTGTGGCCACAACTGCGGTATATATACATGTCTCGCACCAGCTTCGTGAGCTGTCGTGTACATGCGTGCACACAGGACCGTTTGCATGTCCTCTGTGAACAAAGCTCTGAATACAGCCCTACAATTTCCCCTCATGAGCACCGGCAGAGAGTGTCTATTACAGCGGCGGAAGAAGAGTGACACTTATTCGCCTGCAATTTGGAGGTGTGTTGTATGCGGCCACCATTTTGCCCCACCTCCTCAGCGCCTCCTCCTCTGTATAGTGGACAGTATCTGCGCCTGTCACGCCGAAGACCGGGGTCAGATGTTTTTATTTTCCCGTTGGTGTCATGGTGTTGCGGCAAAACTTTAACTTTTAAGGTGACACTGATTCCACCACAGACGCTCATGGGATGACATTTTTCACTATGTGATGATGCCTTTGCTTCTTCCACGAAAGCCACATTTTTGTGGCCAAAACACTGAAGTGTATATTCTGAACTGTTTACATTTGCAAGAAAAGACATAAGTCACTGGCATATCTGCCAAAAGAGAGTTAAAAAGCTTACAGCACCTGGTATTCCCAGGCGGTCTCCCATCCAAGTACTAACCAGGCCCGACCCTGCTTAGCTTCCGAGATCAGACGAGATCGGGCGTTCTCAGGCTGGTATGGCCGTAAGCAATTACTGTGGCCACAACTGCGGTATATATACATGTCCCGCACCAGCTTCGTAAGCTGTCGTGTACATGCGTGCACACAGGACCGTTTGCATGTCCTCTGTGAACAAAGCTCTGAATACAGCCCTACAATTTCCCCTCAGGAGCACCGGCAGAGAGTGTCTATTACAGCGGCGGAAGAAGAGTGACACTTATTCGCCTGCAATTTGGAGGTGTGTTGTATGCGGCCACCATTTTGCCCCACCTCCTCAGCGCCTCCTCGTCTGTATAGTGGACAGTATCTGCGCCTGTCACGCCGAAGACCGGGGTCAGATGTTTTTATTTTCCCGTTGGTGTCATGGTGTTGCGGCAAAACTTTAACTTTTAAGGTGACACTGATTCCACCACAGACGCTCATGGGATGAGATTTTTCACTATGTGATGAAACCTTTGCTTTTTCCACGAAAGCCACATTTTTGTGGCCAAAACACTGAAGTGTATATTGTGAAGTGTTTACATTTCAAAGAAAAAAAAATAAGTCACTGGCATATCTGCCAAAAGAGAGTGAAAAAGCTTACAGCACCTGGTATTCCCAGGCGGTCTCCCATCCAAGTACTAACC
The DNA here is from genome assembly GCA_037577475.1 of Chaunax sp. Z400. Lineage (NCBI taxonomy): Eukaryota > Metazoa > Chordata > Actinopteri > Lophiiformes > Chaunacidae > Chaunax > Chaunax sp. Z400. The sequence goes on along the minus strand of CM075194.1, from coordinate 1,998,663 downwards.
AGGCCCGACCCTGCTTAGCTTCCGAGATCAGACGAGATCGGGCGTTCTCAGGCTGGTATGGCCGTAAGCAATTACTGTGGCCACAACTGCGGTATATATACATGTCCCGCACCAGCTTCGTAAGCTGTCGTGTACATGCGTGCACACAGGACCGTTTGCATGTCCTCTGTGAACAAAACTCTGAATACAGCCCTACAATTTCCCCTCAGGAGCACCGGCAGAGAGTGTCTATTACAGCGGCGGAAGAAGAGTGACACTTATTCGCCTGCAATTTGGAGGTGTGTTGTATGCGGCCACCATTTTGCCCCACCTCCTCAGCGCCTCCTCCTCTGTATAGTGGACAGTATCTGCGCCTGTCACGCCGAAGACCGGGGTCAGATGTTTTTATTTTCCCGTTGGTGTCATGGTGTTGCGGCAAAACTTTAACTTTTAAGGTGACACTGATTCCACCACAGACGCTCATGGGATGACATTTTTCACTATGTGATGAAACCTTTGCTTTTTCCACGAAAGGCACATTTTTGTGGCCAAAACACTGAAGTGTATATTGTGAAGTGTTTACATTTCAAAGAAAAGAAATAAGTCACTGGCATATCTGCCAAAAGAGAGTGAAAAAGCTTACAGCACCTGGTATTCCCAGGCGGTCTCCCATCCAAGTACTAACCAGGCCCGACCCTGCTTAGCTTCCGAGATCAGACGAGATCGGGCGTTCTCAGGCTGGTATGGCCGTAAGCAATTACTGTGGCCACAACTGCGGTATATATACATGTCCCGCACCAGCTTCGTAAGCTGTCGTGTACATGCGTGCACACAGGACCGTTGCATGTCCTCTGGGAAAAAGCTCTGAATACAGCCCTACAATTTCCCCTCATGAGCACCGGCAGAGAGTGTCTATTAAAGCGGGGGAGGAAGAGTGACACTTATTCGCCTGCAATTTGGAGGTGTGTTGTATGCGGCCACCATTTTGCCCCACCTCCTCAGCGCCTCCTCCTCTGTATAGTGGACAGTATCTGCGCCTGTCACGCCGAAGACCGGGGTCAGATGTTTTTATTTTCCCGTTGGTGTCATGGTGTTGCGGCAAAACTTTAACTTTTAAGGTGACACTGATTCCACCACAGACGCTCATGGGATGACATTTTTCACTATGTGATGATGCCTTTGCTTCTTCCACGAAAGCCACATTTTTGTGGCCAAAACACTGAAGTGTATATTGTGAAGTGTTTACATTTCAAAGAAAAGACATAAGTCACTGGCATATCTGCCAAAAGAGAGTTAAAAAGCTTACAGCACCTGGTATTCCCAGGCGGTCTCCCATCCAAGTACTAACCAGGCCCGACCCTGCTTAGCTTCCGAGATCAGACGAGATCGGGCGTTCTCAGGCTGGTATGGCCGTAAGCAATTACTGTGGCCACAACTGCGGTATATATACATGTCCCGCACCAGCTTCGTAAGCTGTCGTGTACATGCGTGCACACAGGACCGTTTGCATGTCCTCTGTGAACAAAGCTCTGAATACAGCCCTACAATTTCCCCTCATGAGCACCGGCAGAGAGTGTCTATTACAGCGGCGGAAGAAGAGTGACACTTATTCGCCTGCAATTTGGAGGCGCGTGTGTTGTATGCGGCCACCATTTTGCCCCACCTCCTCAGCGCCTCCTCCTCTGTATAGTGGACAGTATCTGCGCCTGTCACGCCGAAGACCGGGGTCAGATGTTTTTATTTTCCCGTTGGTGTCATGGTGTTGCGGCAAAACTTTAACTTTTAAGGTGACACTGATTCCACCACAGACGCTCATGGGATGAGATTTTTCACTATGTGATGAAACCTTTGCTTTTTCCACGAAAGGCACATTTTTGTGGCCAAAACACTGAAGTGTATATTGTGAAGTGTTTACATTTCAAAGAAAAGAAATAAGTCACTGGCATATCTGCCAAAAGAGAGTGAAAAAGCTTACAGCACCTGGTATTCCCAGGCGGTCTCCCATCCAAGTACTAACCAGGCCCGACCCTGCTTAGCTTCCGAGATCAGACGAGATCGGGCGTTCTCAGGCTGGTATGGCCGTAAGCAATTACTGTGGCCACAACTGCGGTATATATACATGTCCCGCACCAGCTTCGTAAGCTGTCGTGTACATGCGTGTACACAGGACCGTTTGCATGTCCTCTGTGAACAAAGCTCTGAATACAGCCCTACAATTTCCCCTCATGAGCACCGGCAGAGAGTGTCTATTACAGCGGCGGAAGAAGAGTGACACTTATTCGCCTGCAATTTGGAGGCGCGTGTGTTGTATGCGGCCACCATTTTGCCCCACCTCCTCAGCGCCTCCTCCTCTGTATAGTGGACAGTATCTGCGCCTGTCACGCCGAAGACCGGGGTCAGATGTTTTTATTTTCCCGTTGGTGTCATGGTGTTAAGGCAAAACTTTAACTTTTAAGGTGACACTGATTCCACCACAGACGCTCATGGGATGAGATTTTTCACTATGTGATGAAACCTTTGCTTTTTCCACGAAAGGCACATTTTTGTGGCCAAAACACTGAAGTGTATATTGTGAAGTGTTTACATTTCAAAGAAAAGAAATAAGTCACTGGCATATCTGCCAAAAGAGAGTTAAAAAGCTTACAGCACCTGGTATTCCCAGGCGGTCTCCCATCCAAGTACTAACCAGGCCCGACCCTGCTTAGCTTCCGAGATCAGACGAGATCGGGCGTTCTCAGGCTGGTATGGCCGTAAGCAATTACTGTGGCCACAACTGCGGTATATATACATGTCTCGCACCAGCTTCGTGAGCTGTCGTGTACATGCGTGCACACAGGACCGTTTGCATGTCCTCTGTGAACAAAGCTCTGAATACAGCCCTACAATTTCCCCTCATGAGCACCGGCAGAGAGTGTCTATTACAGCGGCGGAAGAAGAGTGACACTTATTCGCCTGCAATTTGGAGGTGTGTTGTATGCGGCCACCATTTTGCCCCACCTCCTCAGCGCCTCCTCCTCTGTATAGTGGACAGTATCTGCGCCTGTCACGCCGAAGACCGGGGTCAGATGTTTTTATTTTCCCGTTGGTGTCATGGTGTTGCGGCAAAACTTTAACTTTTAAGGTGACACTGATTCCACCACAGACGCTCATGGGATGACATTTTTCACTATGTGATGATGCCTTTGCTTCTTCCACGAAAGCCACATTTTTGTGGCCAAAACACTGAAGTGTATATTCTGAACTGTTTACATTTGCAAGAAAAGACATAAGTCACTGGCATATCTGCCAAAAGAGAGTTAAAAAGCTTACAGCACCTGGTATTCCCAGGCGGTCTCCCATCCAAGTACTAACCAGGCCCGACCCTGCTTAGCTTCCGAGATCAGACGAGATCGGGCGTTCTCAGGCTGGTATGGCCGTAAGCAATTACTGTGGCCACAACTGCGGTATATATACATGTCCCGCACCAGCTTCGTAAGCTGTCGTGTACATGCGTGCACACAGGACCGTTTGCATGTCCTCTGTGAACAAAGCTCTGAATACAGCCCTACAATTTCCCCTCAGGAGCACCGGCAGAGAGTGTCTATTACAGCGGCGGAAGAAGAGTGACACTTATTCGCCTGCAATTTGGAGGTGTGTTGTATGCGGCCACCATTTTGCCCCACCTCCTCAGCGCCTCCTCGTCTGTATAGTGGACAGTATCTGCGCCTGTCACGCCGAAGACCGGGGTCAGATGTTTTTATTTTCCCGTTGGTGTCATGGTGTTGCGGCAAAACTTTAACTTTTAAGGTGACACTGATTCCACCACAGACGCTCATGGGATGAGATTTTTCACTATGTGATGAAACCTTTGCTTTTTCCACGAAAGCCACATTTTTGTGGCCAAAACACTGAAGTGTATATTGTGAAGTGTTTACATTTCAAAGAAAAAAAAATAAGTCACTGGCATATCTGCCAAAAGAGAGTGAAAAAGCTTACAGCACCTGGTATTCCCAGGCGGTCTCCCATCCAAGTACTAACCAGGCCCGACCCTGCTTAGCTTCCGAGATCAGACGAGATCGGGCGTTCTCAGGCTGGTATGGCCGTAAGCAATTACTGTGGCCACAACTGCGGTATATATACATGTCCCGCACCAGCTTCGTAAGCTGTCGTGTACATGCGTGCACACAGGACCGTTTGCATGTCCTCTGTGAACAAAACTCTGAATACAGCCCTACAATTTCCCCTCAGGAGCACCGGCAGAGAGTGTCTATTACAGCGGCGGAAGAAGAGTGACACTTATTCGCCTGCAATTTGGAGGTGTGTTGTATGCGGCCACCATTTTGCCCCACCTCCTCAGCGCCTCCTCCTCTGTATAGTGGACAGTATCTGCGCCTGTCACGCCGAAGACCGGGGTCAGATGTTTTTATTTTCCCGTTGGTGTCATGGTGTTGCGGCAAAACTTTAACTTTTAAGGTGACACTGATTCCACCACAGACGCTCATGGGATGACATTTTTCACTATGTGATGAAACCTTTGCTTTTTCCACGAAAGGCACATTTTTGTGGCCAAAACACTGAAGTGTATATTGTGAAGTGTTTACATTTCAAAGAAAAGAAATAAGTCACTGGCATATCTGCCAAAAGAGAGTGAAAAAGCTTACAGCACCTGGTATTCCCAGGCGGTCTCCCATCCAAGTACTAACCAGGCCCGACCCTGCTTAGCTTCCGAGATCAGACGAGATCGGGCGTTCTCAGGCTGGTATGGCCGTAAGCAATTACTGTGGCCACAACTGCGGTATATATACATGTCCCGCACCAGCTTCGTAAGCTGTCGTGTACATGCGTGCACACAGGACCGTTGCATGTCCTCTGGGAAAAAGCTCTGAATACAGCCCTACAATTTCCCCTCATGAGCACCGGCAGAGAGTGTCTATTAAAGCGGGGGAGGAAGAGTGACACTTATTCGCCTGCAATTTGGAGGTGTGTTGTATGCGGCCACCATTTTGCCCCACCTCCTCAGCGCCTCCTCCTCTGTATAGTGGACAGTATCTGCGCCTGTCACGCCGAAGACCGGGGTCAGATGTTTTTATTTTCCCGTTGGTGTCATGGTGTTGCGGCAAAACTTTAACTTTTAAGGTGACACTGATTCCACCACAGACGCTCATGGGATGACATTTTTCACTATGTGATGATGCCTTTGCTTCTTCCACGAAAGCCACATTTTTGTGGCCAAAACACTGAAGTGTATATTGTGAAGTGTTTACATTTCAAAGAAAAGACATAAGTCACTGGCATATCTGCCAAAAGAGAGTTAAAAAGCTTACAGCACCTGGTATTCCCAGGCGGTCTCCCATCCAAGTACTAACCAGGCCCGACCCTGCTTAGCTTCCGAGATCAGACGAGATCGGGCGTTCTCAGGCTGGTATGGCCGTAAGCAATTACTGTGGCCACAACTGCGGTATATATACATGTCCCGCACCAGCTTCGTAAGCTGTCGTGTACATGCGTGCACACAGGACCGTTTGCATGTCCTCTGTGAACAAAGCTCTGAATACAGCCCTACAATTTCCCCTCATGAGCACCGGCAGAGAGTGTCTATTACAGCGGCGGAAGAAGAGTGACACTTATTCGCCTGCAATTTGGAGGCGCGTGTGTTGTATGCGGCCACCATTTTGCCCCACCTCCTCAGCGCCTCCTCCTCTGTATAGTGGACAGTATCTGCGCCTGTCACGCCGAAGACCGGGGTCAGATGTTTTTATTTTCCCGTTGGTGTCATGGTGTTGCGGCAAAACTTTAACTTTTAAGGTGACACTGATTCCACCACAGACGCTCATGGGATGAGATTTTTCACTATGTGATGAAACCTTTGCTTTTTCCACGAAAGGCACATTTTTGTGGCCAAAACACTGAAGTGTATATTGTGAAGTGTTTACATTTCAAAGAAAAGAAATAAGTCACTGGCATATCTGCCAAAAGAGAGTGAAAAAGCTTACAGCACCTGGTATTCCCAGGCGGTCTCCCATCCAAGTACTAACCAGGCCCGACCCTGCTTAGCTTCCGAGATCAGACGAGATCGGGCGTTCTCAGGCTGGTATGGCCGTAAGCAATTACTGTGGCCACAACTGCGGTATATATACATGTCCCGCACCAGCTTCGTAAGCTGTCGTGTACATGCGTGCACACAGGACCGTTGCATGTCCTCTGGGAAAAAAGCTCTGAATACAGCCCTACAATTTCCCCTCATGAGCACCGGCAGAGAGTGTCTATTACAGCGGCGGAAGAAGAGTGACACTTATTCGCCTGCAATTTGGAGGCGCGTGTGTTGTATGCGGCCACCATTTTGCCCCACCTCCTCAGCGCCTCCTCCTCTGTATAGTGGACAGTATCTGCGCCTGTCACGCCGAAGACCGGGGTCAGATGTTTTTATTTTCCCGTTGGTGTCATGGTGTTGCGGCAAAACTTTAACTTTTAAGGTGACACTGATTCCACCACAGACGCTCATGGGATGACATTTTTCACTATGTGATGATGCCTTTGCTTCTTCCACGAAAGCCACATTTTTGTGGCCAAAACACTGAAGTGTATATTCTGAACTGTTTACATTTCAAAGAAAAGACATAAGTCACTGGCATATCTGCCAAAAGAGAGTTAAAAAGCTTACAGCACCTGGTATTCCCAGGCGGTCTCCCATCCAAGTACTAACCAGGCCCGACCCTGCTTAGCTTCCGAGATCAGACGAGATCGGGCGTTCTCAGGCTGGTATGGCCGTAAGCAATTACTGTGGCCACAACTGCGGTATATATACATGTCCCGCACCAGCTTCGTAAGCTGTCGTGTACATGCGTGTACACAGGACCGTTTGCATGTCCTCTGGGAAAAAAGCTCTGAATACAGCCCTACAATTTCCCCTCATGAGCACCGGCAGAGAGTGTCTATTAAAGCGGGGGAGGAAGAGTGACACTTATTCGCCTGCAATTTGGAGGTGTGTTGTATGCGGCCACCATTTTGCCCCACCTCCTCAGCGCCTCCTCCTCTGTATAGTGGACAGTATCTGCGCCTGTCACACCGAAGACCGGGGTCAGATGTTTTTATTTTCCCGTTGGTGTCATGGTGTTGCGGCAAAACTTTAACTTTTAAGGTGACACTGATTCCACCACAGATGCTTATGGGATGACATTTTTCACTATGTGATGAAACCTTTGCTTTTTCCACGAAAGCCACATTTTTGTGGCCAAAACACTGAAGTGTATATTGTGAAGTGTTTACATTTCAAAGAAAAGAAATAAGTCACTGGCATATCTGCCAAAAGAGAGTTAAAAAGCTTACAGCACCTGGTATTCCCAGGCGGTCTCCCATCCAAGTACTAACCAGGCCCGACCCTGCTTAGCTTCCGAGATCAGACGAGATCGGGCGTTCTCAGGCTGGTATGGCCGTAAGCAATTACTGTGGCCACAACTGCGGTATATATACATGTCCCGCACCAGCTTCGTAAGCTGTCGTGTACATGCGTGCACACAGGACCGTTTGCATGTCCTCTGTGAACAAAGCTCTGAATACAGCCCTACAATTTCCCCTCAGGAGCACCGGCAGAGAGTGTCTATTACAGCGGCGGAAGAAGAGTGACACTTATTCGCCTGCAATTTGGAGGTGTGTTGTATGCGGCCACCATTTTGCCCCACCTCCTCAGCGCCTCCTCCTCTGTATAGTGGACAGTATCTGCGCCTGTCACGCCGAAGACCGGGGTCAGATGTTTTTATTTTCCCGTTGGTGTCACGGTGTTGCGGCAAAACTTTAACTTTTAAGGTGACACGTGTGTTGTATGCGGTTGTCATTTTGTCCCTTCTCTTTACCCTTCCTCCTTTGTAAGAAATAAGAAATCACCTCCTAATTAATTTTATATACAATTTAGTTTGGAGTTAACAAGGTCAACGTAGTCAGTCAATTCTTTATCAAACTATGATCAGTATAACTTACAATAAAAGGCTCTCAGACCAGATGAGATATAAGATATGAAGGAAGTGTGCTGCCTATATTTACCCAATATCACCATCACAAAGAGAAACAAACAGTCATCATTCACCGTTTTTGAATCAATATGGTTTCAATTAGCAAAAGTATAGTTGAAGTAGGCCTACACATTCAGTGGAAACAGTTTTGTATTTCACAACGAAATTCATTTTGGTTCCACATTACACCAGTGACATTCTAACCCTACCAGGAGTGGGTTTTGGACCCAGTCCAACCACTTGGCCATCCTGGTGTTATAAATATACAATCAAATATTTCTTCATCACATAGGTGATTCTGCCAGTGTAATGTCATGCTGCAACGTCATGCTAGCAGTAAATACCCACCACAAACCACAGCATTGCTGAGGAAGTGTGATCATTGCAGCCCTGAAACCCTTTACAACACAGAGCAGAGGCAGTTATTCTGCAAACACCCACTGGTGTCTCATGAAGGTTCCAGTATGAAGAGTGAGCTTCAGTTTAACAGCTGGTAACTGGGAATTCCCCAGTGATGGGACTGCCACACACAGGAAAATAAACACATTCAAGTGACTCAGAGATCAGCCCGCTGTGCAAACAGAACACACTCCAACCTGATCAGTTTCCTATTCACTATTGTTGTGTGTGATTCAGGTGCTCTTTTGTTTAGAATAAGATGAGAAAACCTGCACCAATTATGCAAATCTGATGACTTTGATAATGTGCCAGTGAATCAGTGAAGCTACAGGAAGACATGGGATTGATGATGACGCTAAAGGGTCTGGAGAAACATGAAGCCTGGCCTTCAGATCAGCTGGTGACGACGGCCAACAAATGGCTGCACAATCCACACAAATCTATTTGACATCCCTACAAAACCACAATCTCTGGCTGTTTTAAATGTGTTTAAGACTTGTTAAGCAATATCAACAAAAAGAAATAGATCGATCTAAGTTCAGGCTGTTAAAGCAAGTCTATATGTTAAAAGAACAGTACACCCAAAAACTCCTTACCTGCTCAACTCCATGCTGATGTAAAGTCGGGTGAAGTTCCTCAGTGCACAAAACATTTCTGAATAAAACAGCGTTGCTGCATTCTCCTAAACAACTGAAGAAGATAGAGACTAGTTTTAACCAAAACAAACATAAAAAATTTAATATTGCTCCATAGAGCTCATACAGCATAATTCAAACCCATTTTTACACAAAGATCGGAATAGTATCGTTAATTTATCTCATCCTCTGCTTGGAGGCTCCTAAACCTCACGCCGTGTTTCTTTAAAATCCACTTATAGGCATTTACTTAAATTTTTACTTTTACTTTATTTTTATTCACCTTATGTGACATTACAAAATTTAAAAGTGAAAGTTAAAGTACAAAGCTGGGAATTATGCAGGAAGTTGTCTTTACAGTAATCACGCACAGCTGTTTTCAATCAGGAAATGTAACACCCATATCTGGTTGTAAACATTTGCATACAGACATGTGGTTTCAAATGTCAGCCTTGTCTCAGACCAGCTCAGTGAAGAAAAGCATACAAAGGTGGGAAATTTGGATGCTTAAAAATGCAGTCAGTGCTTCATTTGAGCAAAATAAATAGAGCAAGCACAAAAATGACAGGCATTTTTCTTAGAAGTCTCATTTGCAGCAGGGGAAGCAACAACAAAACAGTTTCTTGCACGGGTTGTTCCTCTTGTATTTCACTGCCTTCTTAATCTGAACTGTGGCCTTGACAACGTAGTCCTGAGTCGCACAGACACTCGCTTCTACGTTATCCAGCATGCAGCCCTGCTCCTCCACCAGCAGGGCCATCTGGAAGAAAAGCTCATGAATGTCCCTGATGCGGCTCTCCAGCTCCAGCAGCTCCTTGTGTCGGGTCTCGATCTCACTGAGAGCAGATCTGGCAGTCCTCCCCTCCAGGAGGAGATTATCGGAGAAGACGTTCCACTTGCCCGTCTCGATCATCTCGTCAATCTGCTCCCTGCTCACCTCCTTGCCCATGATCTCAGCTTGCCTTTGGATACGGGTTTTGCAGTTCTCCTTTTGGACCATCTCAGCCTCGTTGAACTTGGACATGGCATCGTGGAAGGCAGCAGTCAGAGAGACGTACTGTAAACGCGTCATGCGAGCTAAAGCTGAAGTAGGCCCGTGCTCCTCCTCCAAATCCTTGCTCAGCTTCCCCAGTTTCTCCAGTCGAGCATAAATGGCCTCCCCTCTTGCCTTGATGTCCCGTCCGAGTGCATTGGAGTCCCGTTTGATGCTGCTTATCCTCCTGACAGACGTGAGGAACCTGGTGTTTTGCTTCTCGAGACGCTTCACATTCATTCTGAGAAGCAGCATCTCCTTCCTCAAAGCCTGTGCCTCTTTATAGAGGCAGTCCATCACATCCTCTCCCTCAAATACGATGGCTTGTTGCTCCAGGTGCTCCTCATCGTCAATGAGGTGGGGGCTCTGCTCGGGCCAGCACTCGTCCCCTGCAGGTTTGAAGGTCTGTAGCTCTAACAGTCTGTCTCTCATCTCAACTGCAAGGAAAGTCAGAGAACTCTTTTTAAGGACTGTTTTTGGGAAGGCTAACATTGATATCACTCTCATTTCAGTCCCCTAACTATAGAGCCGGCAACCAGTTAGCTTAGCTTGGTGCAAAAACTGGAAACAGTGGAAACAGCTAGACCAGCTCTGTCCACCCACCAGCACCTCTGAATCTGTGGGTGCATGTCCAGATGGGGGGCTTGTGGTGACAAGCTCTGAAATCTGATTGACCACCCCATTGTCCTGACATATGATTGGTTGTGTGCTAAGTGAGAGCTTACTCAATGAGGCCTCAGTATTACCAATCTGATATTATTAAAAAAATATCATTATATCATATAGTAATCAGTCACAGGCTGCATTTTGATGGAGAAGCTTTATTTTAGATACTTTAACACTCTATGTCCTCTAACCGGAAATATAAGTATCATGAATGCACTATTGAAAATAAAGTTTTTATTACACATCAAAGTTGGAAAAAAATGCATTATTGTAGGGGGGAAAAGCATTATTTTCATCGTTACATGTTATTTCAAGTTAGGATTACTCAAAAAGTTCAAAGTAAAAGTACTTCATAATAATAGTACATGTAGTGCTATATGTCCTCCAACTGGAAATATAAGTGACATGAAGGCACTATTGAAAATAAAGTTTTCATTACACATCAAAGTTGAAAAGAAATGCATTATTGTAGGAAAAAAAGCATTATTTTGATCGTTAGGTGTTATTTCACGTTAGGAGTAGGCCTACTTGAAAAGCACGAAGTGAAAGTACTTCATAATAATTGTATGTGTAGTTCTACATGTCCTCTAACCAAATATATCAGTTTCCTGAATGCACTATTAAAAAACTAGTTTTTATTACACATCAAATTTGGAGAGAAATGCATTATTAGTGGAAATGCATTCTTTTGATCTGGTATACCTTCGTTCAAATTGCACTTTATAACACTTTATTTCGAAAAACGGATGTAGACCCATACGCAGTGCGGGTACCATAAACCTCAGAATACAGGAGCACTTTATTTTACAGAGCGCCTGGTTTTGTCACGGAGACGGCTGACTTGAACGCAGTATTTTATAGGTACTTTCTGAAGCACGAGAGGAAACTGATGGCTGAGCTGTCATCAGTCACAGGGCGTCGACTTAAGACTCGGTTATTTTTATTTTTTATTTATTCATTTTTTGACTCGGTTATTTCCTATGGAGAAAGACTGTGGCAGATTTTTCACGTGAATATTGTTTTACGGAATCTAACAAATCGCATTAACTAACTTTAAAGCATCGCTGGCCTTGATAGCTAAAAGTCACCTGACATGAATAAAAAGCTGCTGCAGAAATCAGCCCGTAGGTCGAGTCTTTTTCAGCCATTATATCTACAATAAAATACATATAAATAAATACAATTCAGAGCTTACACACCTTCTTGTGTTCTCCTCCGTCGGTCCTAAAATACTAAACCTTCTAAAGCAGAAGAGGCGACCACGCGAAGGCGCATTTCCTCTTTTCCTCTCCGTTTATCAACCAAAATTTCAACATTCACACAAGTGTTTAAGGAGGTGTAACATTCATACACACTGCACACTGACAGCCTGCAGCAGGTCGGACTAACGCGGAAGATCACGCCTTATTACCCCCCACCTTCAGGTTTCACACACCGACCCTCTGGTCCAGGAGGAGGATCACATCTACAGGTTGTTTAGTAAAGATTTTAAATCGATCCATTTCTCCACTAATTAATGTACAACTAGAATTTCACTTAGCAGAGACCCAACAGTCCCCTTAAATTCAACCAGTCCTCCTCAGAAATCAGACTCAGTTACTGTTACTGAAGGTTACTGGATTGATAACAGCCAAACATTTCAATCAGGTGGATCCGGATTTTTATTTAGATCGGCACAAAATTGTACACACTCATACACACCAACCCCCTAATAAATATGGCAGATTTTTTTCAGCAGGATCCATACATTATAACCTGAGAAATTAAAGAAAATATTTCATTGTTAAAGAAAGTAAAAAAAAAATTCCAGTATATTTCCATTTTTTCGTATCCACCCCAAAATGTAATGTTTTCTCCCTCCTACATTCCCAACCCCCCCCCCACCAAGTTTCAGAAAATTCACCAAGTAGTTTTTAACGCCTGCGAAAACATGATCTCCTCAGAGGAGGTGATGTAAATCTATTGAAACTATTATTTAAGCACACCAGACAAATGTACTTACTATATCAAAAGTAAAAAATAATATATATATTATTGTGTTATTATTACAGATACATTCATTAGATAACATGGAACAGACTTGAGTTATTTTATATACTGCAGAGTAGTTTAATGGCCTATATCATAATATATTTGATTAATTTATCATGTTTTCTATACATAAATTTTAACTACAGAGTATCGTGTAACTTAAGCTGTCAAAGTATTGTATTGAGAAAAAAGGACATTTCACCATGACTTTCTATCAGCATGGAGAACATGTGTCTTTATGCTAACGTGGTTAGCTTCATGCCTGATGCTTTAGATTCCCTAATAAACTCCAGATATTTGCTGACATGGATCTTTGCTTATAGTGTTTTGCTAAATTGTATTGACTTAAGCCTCATTTTCTAACTCCACACAACAACCAAAGTACTAAATTGGTGCCTTCTGCTATTTAGAGACTTCTCTCTTTTGTATTTTTAGCATTTTTGTTGTTTGTAATTTTTCCGTTCCCATGGTTACAAGTTGAATTCAGGCTCTTTCTGTCAGTGGTATCCGTCTCAGACGAGGGTTTCTCTATGTACACATCTCCTGTTTACTGGAGAGGTGCCCTTTGATATTTTGGGAATTTTAAGCATTTTATTTATTTATTTGGTATTTTGAAAATTCAGCTTTTTCCCAGATATTTAATAAAAATGATTGCAATAATTAGGGGCACCATTTTTTTTAAAGTTATTTTTTGGGTGTTTTTCAGCCTTTATTGTGGATAGGACAGCTTGAAGAGACAACAGGAAATGCAGGAGAGAGCGAGGGGGAAGACATGCGACAACGGGCCACGGGGGCCACGGGGGCCACGGGGGCCACGGGGGCTACGGGGGCCACGGGGGCCCCACTACAGGACTTTCAGCCTCAGTACTGACTGAGCTAAACCCGCCTCTAACAGGGACAGCTTTAATAACATCTTTCTAACAGTGGAGTGATGATAGACAACCACAGCCACAAAATGTAACTGTTAATTAAAAATCAGCACAGTGTTTTAGAGAATCATTAACAAAAGATAATTAATATATAGATATTTTCTTACATCCCTACAGTCCAGTTCAGTTAAAAGCCTCAATATTAAGCACTGATGAAAAGTAGCTACTAAAAGGACTGGTTTGGTTTGTCAGTGTAAACAGCTGACTGGACCAGAGTGATGATTGAAAACAATGTCTTAAAGGTCTGTTCGTTTATTTTGTAGAGCAGCTTTCACCTCATGGACCACTGGTCCCACTGGTCCCACTACTTAGAACACGGGAAGCAGCCACAGAACAGACTCTTGAAGGGGTTCTTCTTATCAGACGTCACAGCTTTATCCAGCTTGACGACAGCATCCTGAACGATCACCTCAGTAGTTTGTACATTTCTGTGGATGTAATCAGTGGCTGCCCCCTGCTCCTCTATGAGCACAGCCACATCCAGAAACAGCTCCTGGATCCCCTCTATCCTCTTCTCCAGCTCCGCCAGCTCCTTGTGTCGGCTCTCGATCTGTAGGAACGCCGAGTTGGCTGTTTTACCCTCCAGCTGAGGGCTGAACACATTCAACTCCCCGCTTTCCATCATCTCCTCCAGCTCCTCCAGCTCCTCCTTGCTGACCTCTCTGCCCACCACCTCCATCTGCCTGTGGATCTGCCGTCTACAGGCCTCCCTGTGGCTCATCTCTGCGTCATTATAACTGAACATCACCTCCTGCAGAGCGAGGGTCAGACACCGGTACTGTGTTCGAGCAGCACGTGCTGCGGGGTCAGCGCTGCCACGCTTGACCTCCAGGTCCTCTCTGAGAGCGTTCATCATGTGCAGTCGCTGCAGCGTAGCTTCTCCCCCGTGTTTAATATCCATCCCGATTGCATTTGAGTCCCGTTTTGTAGCAATAGGGTATGAGGTCTGGTTTAAAGCATGGTAGTTGACATCTTTCAGCTCGCTGATGTCATTCTGGATCTGCTGGATCTCCAGACGTATTTGTTGGGCCTCCTGCAGGACGCCATCCAGGTCCTGATCCTGATTTGATGCTGTTGCTGCCTCACACTCAGGCAAAGTGTCCATCTCCACCGTGCTGAAACCGTCAGAGTCAGTCTGCAGCTGACGGAGGTGTCCCAGCCTGTCTCTCATGTCTGAAAGGAAAAAGACGACAAGAGAAAAATATTTATTCATCTGAGTACAAGAATCTGTTCATCATTTTGCAAACAACAGCAGGAATTATAGAAGAAATGGAACCAGCAAAGGCTGGCAAAAAGTCCACAAATGCTGGATCCCACAATTCCCATAATGCAACTCAATGACATCTTTTATTAGACCTTCTCATATACAAAACGTCACTCTGGGTGCAAAATGTCCCGCCTCTTTTGCTTGTGTAACGCCGGCATGTTATCTAAAATCACACACTGGGGCTGCGCTATGCTGCTGCTGTTTAAGGATAGATAAATAAGAAAGGCTGCACAGAGAAGAGGGCTAATATCTATCTCACCCATGGAAAGTCAGATGAACAAAACATTTCTGGAGCTTCACAGCGAAACAGTGTTTCAGTATGAGCGCTAACGATTTTAGCTTTCAGACTATACAGCTTTTAAAAAAGGGTGTAAATAACATGTTTTCAAGTCAATTTAGGATCTCAGGGCTTCTGGAGACTTGGATTACTGTACGAGCTGCTTGGAGTCATTTCCTGTGTGTTTTTTTTAAACTAATCTCTGTCTTCTTCAGGTGTTTTTAACTAGTCTCTGTCTTCTTCAGGTGTTTTAAACTAGTCTCTGTCTTCTTCAGGTGTTTAGCAGAATGCTGCAAAGCTGTTTTGCAGAATAAGAATCATCAGGGCTGGAGATGAATGACACTAAAACACAGATAAATAATCTGTTGCCACAAACAGCTTGTACTTGTGTTAAATGTTTCCTGAGTAATGGATATGTTGGTATTTTAAATCCTCAGTATCGTTTCATCTCAGATGAATGCAGGTGACCTTCCCAGACATTTAATCTCCCTTCAACTCACCGAACAAGTTTTAAAGAAGGAAACTACAGAATAAAAGCATCTCAGCATGCATTTAATCTGGGCTTAAGTAGGTGCGGATCTTTAGAGTTTAGCTTTTGTCAGTGGAGTTCAACAAAAACAGCCTGATGACAAGCAGTTTTTTTAATTTTACACTATATTTTTCATTATTTTCATTACACTTCTCCACAGCAGTAACTCTAAAAAGGCCTGGATTTCAGGTTTTCAGTTCACATTTTCTAAAAGTTCACTTAACAAACAACCTCAGGAAACCCCATCACCTCCATAAAGCATGATAAACATTCCTTACTTGCGTGGCAGTTTGTTATCAGTGGGTTTGCAGCCTCCTGGTCCTCCGGAGCCAAACACAGAAATGGTGATTCAGTCCCAACAGGCAGCGTGACGACTGTCAAAAGAGACAATGATTTTTAAAACACATCACTTATACACCTGTTTAAGAGGAGAGGCTGTCAGAAACACAACTGTCTGCATTCCTGCTGTGTCACATGGAGGCAAGGAGAGACTGACGTCCTCTGTGGATTTCATCATAAAGATGGCTGCTGATAAGAATCTATTAAAAACAAACTTGCGTGCCCTGAAAACATTTCTGAGTATCTAATAGGTGACGACAGGCTGTGGAATAAGCTAAATAAAATAAAATATGTGAGATAATATCCAGGACAAAGGTCATCACACACTGACAGTGGAGGCCAGAAGAAGAACTATTTCAGAGATGTTATCTTGGACTGAAGAGTTCCTGTGTGATTAAAATGTCATGACAAAGATCTTGCAAAAGTCTTGTCTACTTTGCAATAGTCATGCAACCTTTCAGTTTTATGAAATGTAATCTGAACAAATGCTTTGGCTTCACCCAGCAGGCAGAGAAACCACCAACCGTCAGGTGACAGAAAGAGAAGAACATCTGAACCAGGAAAAAGGATTGTTGAGTTGATGCATAGGAAACTGTGAAATAGTCATTTCCACAGTGGTTCGTCTGTGATTAGTCATTTCCACTGGTCTCCATGAGTTTGAGTCACATGGCCTTTTTTTTCTTTTTTATTACTGCTTTTCTTTTTGTAAATAAAGTTAGTTGATTCCTCCAGTGTGAGGTTGATTTTTAAGAGACCAGCATGAATGAGGCTGAAATATTCCCCCAAAAAACAACAATATAAGCAGCAATTAAGTGTGAAATGTTTCATTTATTCACCTCTTGTGTTGCCTGGCTACAAGTTTTCCTCTTACGTCCTCAACAATTACTGAATTATACAGTCTGTTAAGTCATAAACCTAAATATTTATGAGATTTCAGCCAGTTAAAACTTCTACCACTAGATGGCAGTCAAAATCATTCACACACAAACTCTAAAGCTAGGAGAGCGACTGTATGGATCATTACTGATCTCCTTAATACGTCCCTGTCCCAGTTACTGTTGCATGAAAACTTTTTATCAAATGAATAAAGTCTCCTCTAGGATGTCCTTCATGTAGATAAAAGATGATAAAGTAAATCCTCCATTATAGAAAGTCACATTTTAGCTGATAACCCATAAGCTACAGATGATAAACACATGATGCCAGACGTAGGAGGTTCACAGGGTGAAGAAATGAAGTGGGTTTCTTGATATACCATGAGACAGATGCCAGTACGTTCCATCCTCGCTGTAATGATACAGTAATTGATGACAGATAATGGAATATTGTGCTCATTCACAGTTCAACCCTTTCTTCTGTCAGAGGCCTGTATGCTGACAGAAATGACTAGAAGGACTCTGACATGAAGGCGTAACGCCACATAAACTAATTATCAACCATTACTAAAGCAATTAGTTACAGCTGATGAAGAATGTATTATTAGTGAAGTTCCCACATGACATTTCCAAACTAAATTAGAGCGTGGAAATGAAAGGAAGTTGCCTCTGACTTTTCTTTGATGATCTGAAATAATTTCTATTTTACGTCTGATGTTTGTTGGACAAACATGTTGGGAATTGTAATTGATTGGTTTTGTGAAGCGTGTTTGTAGCATAAGACATCAGCAGGTCTCATGTGTAAAATGAAATGAAATAACGACATTTCAAGCTCTTCATCTGTGATCGGCGTACATTATATTTCCATACATACTGTATATTTACAGATTAGTGTAAAGTCAGAAGGTCATGGAACTCGAAAAGCTTTTAATGTGCAGACGTTTTAGTGAAAATAGGAGTCAACTGATCAAATGTGGCACCAAACACATTTAATGTGATTTGGAGATTAGACTGAGGCATGTGGGCAGAACGAGCCGGGCAGGACAATGTGATGCAGTCTGACAGGTTGTTTAAAGGTTCCTGGAATCTCTTGGCCATTAAATAGAATTAATCTGACTTCAAAGTGTTGATGATGGAGTGTTAAACTATCTCCATCTTTGCCCCCCAAAACAGAAGATGAGGTAAGAAGACGAAAAAGAGGAGATACCAGCGGGTCAGTGTCCTCCTCTGGATCAAACACGGATCAAAACAAGATTTCCCTAATTTAAAAATAAAAATATATAAATATCTTTTATTCCTCCACCAAGGAGGTAATAAAATGAAATGAAATAAAATTACAAAATAACTACTGAATAGATTTCCATGAAACTTGGTGGGATTAGTCTTAGGTCAGGATAGACTCCATTACATTTTGGTATTGATCCGGAATAAGAGGCAGATCCAGAATTTTTTCCTATCTTAAATTTTTTAATTTTCAATACTTTTTTTTTTTTTTTTTTTTTTTTTTTTTTTACTTCTGAGGGAATTATGGTGGATCTTGATGGAAAAAAAATCATATGTAGGGGGTTGGTGTTTATGGGTGTGTTCAGTTTGGTGCAGATCCAAGTAAAAATTCAGATCCACCAGATTTGAATGTTTTCTTTTCCCAGCTGTTTTAACAAATGGGTCTAAAACCCTTCAGCTACAACGTTACAGGGCTATGAGTCTGATTTTGGATAGAACTAAAGCTCAGTGTATTTATGTCCCTCTTCTTAACTGAAGGTCACCATAAAACAAACTGATGTGTAAAGTGAACAAAGTCAAATCTTGGGAAAGCTGAGAGCAGAGCGACATTCCCAAACCCATGACAGCGATTCATGTTAATTTGATCAGATATTTGCAGACAGAGCTGCTGCTTCAATCTGAAGGTAATAAGCTGAATTAATTAGAGTCACAACTTTGGGTAAGTGGAAACAGCTGATGTTTTCTGGGCTGATTACAGGAGTCGATCTCCTGAGGCCTGTTGAGACATAAGAGCGAGCCAGTCTGATTGTGTCTGTTTTAAGGTTATCAAATAGAACGGCTGAAAATCTGATTAATTAATTTTTTTATATGCTAACCTAGAATGTTTTCCTGTGCATATTAAAGTTGGAAGATCTGCAGAGTTTTTGCATTTTTAAGTAGAATAACTAACACCTCAACAATCCTACCGTCTGCTTTACCTGCCTGACCCGTGACTGACCTCCACACAGTTCAGTAGGAATCAGTAGGTTTTTTTTGTGTAATTAGAGAAAATGCAAAAAAATCTGATTAAGATTCTTGGATCCCTCCTATTAGAGCGTTCTTTCATCCTCCTACCAGGTTTTGTGGAAATCCTTTCAGTCATTTTTGTGTAATCCAGCTGACAAACCAACAAACGAAGCAGAGGCCATCCCTGCACCACAAAACACACAAAAGGACCTAAACTGATAAAACCGCAAGCTTAATTATCTGCATGGTCATCTGTGTAATTATTTATGACCCAGGTAAAAATAAGATAAGACAACAGTTAACCAGATTTATTTCTTATATACCAATTTAAACATGTTCAAATTAAGAACAGACATGACAGAGTAATGAAGAGAAAATATGAAATGTACTGTACAACATACATACAACATACAACATACATATACAAGTATTTCACAGTTTAAATGTATAATGTTTGCATTAGTATTATTTGTTAGAAAACTGGCACATGTCACAAAATCTCACAACGTTAAAGAAAGTGAAAAACGTTACCTGGAGCGATGTCCCAGCAGCAGTCACATAAACAGGAAGTGATGCACCCAGTCTTCACTGTCATGACCTGACAGACCCGACAGACCTGACAGACCTGACAGACCCCACAGACCCGACAGACCCCACAGACCTGACAGACCTGACAGACCTGACAGACCCCACAGACCTGACAGACCTGACAGACCCCACAGACCTGACAGACCCCACAGACCTGACAGACCCGACAGACCTGACAGACCTGACAGACCCCACAGACCCGACAGACCCCACAGACCTGACAGACCCGACAGACCCGACAGACCCCACAGACCTGACAGACCCCACAGACCTGACAGACCTGACAGACCTGACAGACCCCACAGACCCGTCACCGTCACCACCGACCTCAAGGGAAAGAAGGTCAAAATAACCAGGAGAGCTTTTAGAACAATAAAATAATAGGTTAACCTCATTTAAGTGCTTTTTGTTAGACTTTTAATGATAAATGAAAAAATTTACATCCAAGGACTTGGATGCCGCCCAGCTTGATGTGGACAGACCATAACCTCTAACACAGGTAAACTGACATAGTCTCAATTCAAATGGGACTAAAAGTGTAAAAATTAGCAAAATGAAGAAACTAGCCACACACTAAACACAACTGCTTCATTATTTATACAGTTTTTAGTTGTGTTCCTGTTTTTAAGATGTGTTCTTATGTGTTTTTACTTGTTTTATAAATTGTGTTTGATGTTTTATAAATTGCGTTTTATTTATTTGATTTGATTGTACAGCACTTTGGTCAACCTCACTTGTTTTTAAATGTGCTCTATAAATAAAGTGGATTAGATTGGATTTAGTTGGGAAAAAAAAAGATCAAAAATTATGTTGCCAGGCCAGAAACCTGATATTATTCATGTTATAACAAAATATAAATTCAAACATATCAAATCATAACCAGGCACTTTTATTATTATTAAAAGCTTTCACAGTAGAACGTATTTCAACATAAAATGTTTCACATTATAACCTGATAAGTTTGATCACTTCCATCACTAAAACATGCAGAGAACATATAAAACGAGGAATGTGGCTCATTCACATGATTTATTAAATTCCTGTTTGGTTGAGACGTGTTGAGATTCTGCTGTTAATGATTGTGCTGGATGGTCTGCAGGTCAGAGTAGCTTTAAAATGATTCAACCCCCATCATATATTAGCTTTTTGTGGTAAAATCTGCTATTGATCAGCTGTTTGCAATAAACAAATCAAACAAAAACAGTTTAAATAAATCAATAGAACAGATATTACTATAGCTCTTACTTTCAGGCTTGAAACTACTTGATTTTCTCTGTTCTATGTGAGCAATTAACTTTTAATATTAATGATTTTTCTGCATTTTATTTTCAAGCTTATTTTATTTATTTTATTGTCCCTGGTTGTTGTTTTTTTGCATCTCTACTTTTCTCTACTTTTACTGGTTCTAGTCTTTTCTTTAGCACTTGGTGCATCTAAATTCTTTAAGCTGCTTTTATTGCATAAAAGCTCCCATATAAATAAGATATATCATTATTATCATCATCATTATTATTATTATGAAATATGATAAAAATAAATAGATGTATTTTGTTATAACATGATAAGTTTGCATTTGTATTAATTTTGACATATTTAGTTATAACATGGAAAATATCACAGTGTGATGTCATAACAGCTGCTTGGGGGCCCAGTGGCTACCAGGCCCCCCCCCCCCCCCCAGAGCACTTGAAATGTCCCACAAGAGAGCTTGATCCTCTTGTGGGACATTTGGGTGTTAGATGTACTGTGTGCAAATGATGAAGCATTGATAATAGTCAATAGTATTGACAGTGGGGTGCCCCCATATCCAATTCTCCCTAGGGCCTCCAAAAGGCTTAGACCGGCCGTGTTTCAGTCCTCTAACTTCTGATTGTTGCTCTTCATGGTTTTCTTTTCCTTCAGCCATCTAAGGACAGGCTGTTGTTTTGTTTTTTTTGTTGTTTGTTTTTTTATGGAATGGGAGGCGGGCCGACCCCAGCCGGGCCGGACCAGTCCCGGCTCATCGGCCTCATGTGATCCTGCAGGGAGGTGTTTAGTTAAAAAGGCATTTCAACATCCAGGCAGCAGCATTAGAGAGCTGACCGTCTCCCTCTCTCTCTCACCCTCTGACGTTTTTCTGTCTGTGCTCATTTGGGATATTTCCATCACTTGAGCGGCTCATTCCGGACTCTGACGCGCTGCAGTTCCGATAATGGGAGTCGCTCAGTCTGCGGAACGGGAGGACAGAAAGGATGCAGCGGCCGCGGGGGGGAGCAGACAAGTGGATGATGGACACACTGACGAGGTATTTATTCCTGCAGATCCACTACAGACACTCCTGTCACCTTTACAAACTTATTCAAGGTTTTCCTTCCCTTCGACGCGGTTTTCAACCTATTTCTGGCCTCTTTTACCTTCGGAGGTTGTTGTGCGTAATCAGAGAGCTGAGGCTGGATTTTGTTGCTGCTGTCAGGACAGAGCAGGTGCTGCTTGCCAACTCATCCACTAACCCCAAGATAAAAACTTGCAAATCTGGGAAGAGCAAATCAGCATCACTTCGCTCAGATGCAAAGTGAAGCTAATTTCTCCAATTTATTCCCATATAATTTGTTGGAAATTGTCAAAATATTATTTTGTCAAAGATTAGAGCTCTAAATGCCCCCTTGCTCACTGATTTTTGCCCCCTTGCTCACTGATTTTTGCCCCCTTGCTCACTGATTTTTGCCCCCTTGGTCACTGGCTGGGGGTAGCAGACATGTAGGAGCTGCTTTCACTGATGTTACATTTACTGTAGATGAAAAAGCAAACAGCGTGGAGGAATAATGACTTCTCATTCTCAGGGAGACCTACGTAAAGCCCAAGGGAGAGATGAAATTTCCCCTTTGCTGCACTCAGCAGAGGGTTACATCGATTATTTGTTTACAGCACTATCACTGACAGAACAGGAAGTCAATTAAACAGAATAAAAATAGATACTAATGATAAACATTATTTTTATTTAATGACATTTAATTTTGTGGTTTGGAGGTAATATGGGCCTAATTATTCCACTGTCTCAAGTTTTCATGCAAGTTAACAAGAATCATGTGAAGAAGACGTGCCCCCCCCTCCCCCCCTCCCCCCATCCAGCAAAAAACAACAACAATCCTTCAATCCTTCATTCCTCTGGTGAGTCTAGATTGTTCTGATATATTCTATGTAGAAGAAAATCAACCTTTAGTCACCTTAAATCATCTTTTCATGGAAAACTCAGAAAATAACATTGTAGAAAAATCTAAATATTAAAATCCAAAACTATTTATCATGGTTCATTACCTCCACAGAGGAGGTCATGCTTTCACCCATTTGTCTGTTTGCAGGGTTGCTGGACAGATTTTCATTTAACTTGGTGACAGGATTGGTCATGTGACCGAGATGAATAAAGGGGTGGAGTCAAATCATTTCTTTCTACTTTTTTGGACATTGCAGATTTGGCTTTTTGGGAAGTTTTTGTGACTTACACATAAACTACTTGGCAGATTAGCATGAAACTGAGTGAAGGGTGGGGCTGAATAAAACCGCCTTTAGTGAAGTATTGTTTTTCTTAATGCTGTTACAAATTCTAGGGGCAGGTTTTCATGGTCCTTATGAGGGTCAGACTATCAGGGGACTGTTGGTTCTAATGTGAAGACATAATGGTGGAGGTTTATGTTCATTGAGTGATGTCTAGTTTATGTGTAAAGTTTGGTGAAGCTAGAATGTTTAGTTTGCGAGATATGTTCCAGAAAAGATAACAAATCATTAAGAATTAATATAAAATTCAAAATATCAAAAGGCATAACTACGTCCTATGGTTGTAAGAATGTGTGTTTCATGTTTGATGAAGCTCCTGATGACTCGTTTCATTAAGATGCCTTTACTTTAATCAAATACATTAATCTTACTTTTTGTTTACCAAATAAATTGCAAAAATAACTCATGATCTTTATTCAGTGTCATTGAACTTCTTACTTGTTTTAAGGCAGTCAGTCATTTTAATTCAGGATGACTGAAAAGAAAGCGTTTCCTGTTCACAGCCCGCTCTAAAATCTGTGTGTCCTCGTGAATTAGTGAATAACTTTTGAGTGGAAAATCAGCTCACGGTCACCCATAACTTTGTTTTGTTGCATACAAGCATGTTTCAAATCACAGTGCATGTAAAATGAAAGAAATGTTAGCTTCAAAGACCTCTGTAAAAAATCTAACTGATTCATTGAGAGTATCACAGACAAACAGCATTACTGCTCGGTGTCACAAAGAGGAAAAACATCAAAAATATGGCAGGAAATTAATCCAACAAACTGTTAGAATGGATTAACTGGTGGAAAATGACCCTAACAAATATTTTTAGTGTTTATTTAGTGTGTTTCTTATTCCTCATCCCAGCTCAGACTTTCCCCTCACTAATCTGACTCATGGATTTAAGATGGAACAATAAGGGTTATTTAACTGCTCGTCTAAGAACAGATCACCTTCAAATATTTTGATCCAGTAGATCCAGATTATCTGGATCTGAACTACATTCTATATCAACATTATAAAAGTGTGATTTCTAAAAAAATCTGGATTTATGGATTATTTCCTGAGAAAATAGGGAAAACATCTACAATGAAAGCAATGCTGGGAAAAGTTCAAACAAATTCCTGGATCCGCCCCCTTATGCGGATCCTCACTAAAATTTAACGGGTACGTTTCCTTCCAAACAGAATTTTTGTGATTGTGATAGTTGTTGTATTGTATTGTATTGTATTTACCTTGCAGAAATAGTCAGTTTGGTCCCTTGTGGAAGTGAGGTGCACTTTGTCTCCTATTGGTAGTTGGCTGCTGATGGGTAAGATGGGTGTTGGTGCTGCAACGAGGACTGATAGCCTCTGAGTCATTGGCTCTGCTGCTAGCTTCTAACAGCACAGGTACATCAACAGAGATTGTTGTGGAATTCAATATACATGTCAATATACAAATATACCTAAAGTTTCCTCCTAGTGTTTTTATTTTTACACCTCTGGTCAAGGAAGTTATGTTTTCACCTGCATCTGTTTGTTTGTTCTGTTGGAGGTTAGTTGGTTGGTTGATTGATTGTTTGTTTGTTTGGTTGGAGGTTGGTTGGTTCCTGATGAGTCTGACCTTTTCCAAATAATTTGCGCAAATAACTGATGATATCTATTTGGTGTCACGCTAATTGGTATGGTACTTTTAAAAATGTAACAGTTTTAAACTTAGTTTGGTCCATATTAGGGGCAGTCAATCATTTCATTTCAAGATCACTGAAAACAAAGCGTTGCCTGTTCATGGCCCGCTCTAAAAACTCTGTGCGTCCTCCTGAAATGGTGAATAACTTTTGCCTGCAAAATCAGCTCAGTCATCCATAATCATATGATCAATATGGCCATTGATTTGATGCCATACAAGCATGTTTCAAATTGCAGTGCTTGTTGTTTTTATCTCTAAAGAGAAGTCTTTCATTTGACTTCTCTAGGGAAGTCAAATGAAAGAAATGTTAGCTTCAAAGACTTCTGTAAGAAATCGAACTGATTTATAAAGATTATCACAAATAAAGAGCATCACTGCTCGGTTTCACAAAGAAAAACATTGGATCTTAATAGAAAAAAATCAATCATAGGGGGTTAGAGGGTTGGTATCTATGAGTGTGTCCAATTTGATGTGGATCCAAATTAAAATCTGATACCACCAGATTTAGATGGTTGGCTGTTACAAATCCAGTTACCTTAAATCATACTTACAGGGCTTTGAGTTTGATTTTGGATAAAGCTTGACTGAACTGAAGGGACTGTTGGGGCTTGGCGGAGGTATTCGCTCTACTGAGTGCCATTTTTGTTTCATTTGGCTTATTTTTTATAATCCATTTTAACAAGGACATTTCCAGCTCTGTTTTCTTAGTGTTAATTAGCTATGTGTGTGACACAGAGATGCAATTACACAGTAACTTGACGTCCCAGATGGTTTTTGTTAATCCAGGTGCTACGAAAGTAAGTTATGTGGTTGTTTAAGTGTTAAAGGGTGGCAACCTAGACTCACCAGGAAGTGGCGGTAACCAATAAGCAGTGAGGGCAATCATGAAAAAGTAATCAGAAGTGTTGGCACTCAGCATCGGTGACTTTTGGCCCATCTCAGACACTAGAGTCAGTTGGTTTTGCATAATTAGGGAAACAGTTAAAAAATTCCAGATCTTGCAATGTTAATGAAAGTCCTTGGATCCACCCCTTTATCCAGATTTGCTCCAAAATTCAATGGGTTCTTTACTGGGCCGTGTTCCATTCCTCCACTAAGTGTTATGTAACTCCATCCATTAGCATAATCATACCGACAATCAAACAACCAACCAACCAACCAACAGACAGGTGAAAAATAATCTTCAGGGCAAAAGGAACTTGAAAATTGCGTGCTGGGAGAAACTAGTTTGCTTACATTCTATCTAATTTTTTGCGACAAGAGCAAAGGTACATTGTGTGTTTTATGTTATGTGGTTTGTTTCAGACTGTCCAAAACAAAGAGGAGACCTCTGTGATCAAAAGAAAAGCAGACGGCTCTATAGAAGAAGTTAACGTTCACTGTGAGGACGAGATCCCTGCAGAAGGTGAGTACCCATAATCTGTGTATTACTACAATGTCAGCGTAATTTCAAAGCATAATGTTCAGCTGATAAGAGTTTCATCATCAAGTGTTTTGATATTTACTGTCTTTTCTGGTTTTGTTCTGATGTCACCAGACCAAGATGTTTCAGAAACAGAAAAGCCATTTAAAGAAGAAAATAGACCATTAGAAAATGTTGAAGATGAACCTCTGAAAATAACTGAAATGGATGCAAAGCAGAATGACATGTACAAAGGCTTCGGGAAAATTTTCAGTAATATTGGTCTGGAATGGACAGTAAAGAGGGGCTCGAGTGAAACTGCACCAGATGTGCCTGATAAATCCAACAAGGAAGAACCAATCAGAGGAGAAGATGTTGAGGAAACCGCAAAGGAGACCAAAAGTGAGAATGCTGAACAGGACACTGATGTGAACATGAAACAGGAGACTTATGATAATGATTCAACAACATGTCCTACGCTGACAGACGTTACATCAGAGGGTGTTTTAGAATATCCAGAGGGGAAAAAAGCTGAAACCAAAGAGGCAGCAGCAACAACTCCACCTGTAGGAGAAGACACACACCAGGATGCCACATCTGAAGAAGAGCCACATTCCACATCTCCATCTAGTCCGGAAGAAGAGGAGATCGTATGTCCAATTAAAAGATTTTTCATGAGTGGAATTTTTTCAGGACTATGGAAGAAAAAGAAACCCGAAGAGGTTAAGAAACATGAAGAGGAACTGATAGACATGAGGGAAAAGGAAGTCATAGAGACAACACAACAAAATGTGCAAGACCAACAGCAGGATAAAGAGATTTATCCAGCTGTAGTTGAGGCAAAGCATGATGAAAATGAACTTAAAGATGAGAATTTGTCCATAGCATCAACCCAGATGACAGATAGAGGGAGATCATCTTCCAGGAATCTATCAACCATTGTTATAGAGTCTGAATGTCCTCTAAAGTGGCTGCTGTCGGGGTCTTTAAAGAAAAAGAAGCAAACAAGCAGGAGGTCAAGTGATTCAAAGCTGTTTGACACCACAGAACACATTTCAGATCAGCTATTGTCACCTACTGTCACACCTGACAATCAGACAGATTCTGCACAACCCCCTGCAGAGGCCGCTGGAGAGGAGGAAGGTACATGGTCTTCCTTCAAAAAACGTATGAATCCGAAAAAACGCATTAAAAGGTCCTCTTTGAGCAATGAAGAGATACAAATCCCAGGGTTGGAAGAAGAGCCAAAGCCAAGTGAAGATGAGCAAATATCTGATCACAGCACAGAAAATGGAAAAAAAAGAAAGGACTCATCTGTTTCATGGGACGCCGTTTTGTGTGGCTCTGGAAGGAAAAGAAGCCGGAAAACGTCTGACTCTGAAGATGAAATGCCTCAAATTGATATAAATGGTCACAAACAAGACAATGGAGCTAAGCATGAAGCAGCACCACCCCTAGAAAGTTCTAAAGATGATCAGATTTTAGCCTCTTTCCCCAAAGAAGCAGGAAGTCCTTCAGAGGTTGATGGAGGGTCAACATGGAAATCATTGAAAAGACTTCTGACCCCAAAAAGGAAAGTCATGGATGAGGATGTAAGCAAAGCCAATACGCCATCTTATAACGAAGTTACTAAGGCGAGTTACTATGATGCTGATGAGGATGTGGCTTCAGGTGATGAAGACTCTGAGACACCAGCTGTGGTTCCATTGTCTGAGTTTAATACAGTTGAGAAAGAGGCTCACGCACAAACACAAGCAGACATGGAAAGTCATATGCCTGAGAAATCAAACAATGAATTCCAGCAGGACCTGCTTGATCAGATGACTAAAGAAGTCCTTTCACCTGACAGTCTGCAAACTGAAGCAAACAAAGTCCAAGACAATGATGATGTTTTAGAAAAATCTGCAACCCCTGCCACAAATGAAGAACCTGATGATGTTAGTAAATATCAACAACTCAGTGACATTCCAGAGGAAGGCATAATTACAGAGACCATGGCCACTCCAGCTGAGGAGGCAGCTAGAGATGACACTATAGCAGAGGACTTGATAGAGATCACATCTGAGGCTATTACTGCACCAGAACCTGCCACAGATATTACCCTGGCAGATGAAACTGAGATGATCTCTGCCGTTTCCCAGTTAACTTTGGAGTCTTCAAAAACATCCGGCAACACAACACCAGTACTGGCAGAATATGACATCATGGAAACAGATAGGATCTTGCATCAAGTTGTTGAAACCATCTCGGTGAGTCCAAAAGAAGTCGCAGTTTGTTCAGATGAGCAGAGATCTGAAAGAATAGTTAGTTCCGTCTCACAGCAAATACTTGAAAAAGTTGTAAAAGAAGAACCAACAATTCTGGAAATGCACAGAAGATTAGATGCAGCTACCATTAAAACAGGTCTAACTGTTGAAGAGCTGGATGCAATAAATGAACTTGCAGCTACATCCCAAACAGAGAGCATATCTGAAGTCAAGGACACTGTTTCCACAGAGTCTCTATCTGAAGTTTCTACTGGTGAGCTTGACACTGCTGAAACTGCAGTAGATGAAATACAGGTGGTCAACACAACAAATACAGAAGGAAGCGAACAAGACTTAGAAAGGATTGTAGAGACCCATCACCTAGTGAAATGCCTGCCGAAAATAAATACGATTCTGCACCAGGTTGTTGAAACCATCTCGATGAGCCCAAAGGAAGTCCCAGTTTGTTCAGATGAGCTGAGGTCTGAAAGAATAGTTGGTTCGGCCTCGCATCAAATACTTGAGACTTTTGTAAAAGAAGACCCAACAATTCTGGAAATGCACCGAGAATTAGACGCAACTGCCATTAAAACAGGTCTAGCTGTAGAGGACCTGGATGCAATGAATGAACTCGCAGCTATATCCCAAACAGAGAGCATCTCTGAAGCCAAGGACATTGTTTCCATAGAGGTTGTATCTGAAGTTTCTACTGGTGAGCTTGACACTGCTGAAACTGCAGTCGATGAAATACAGGTGGTCAACACAACAAATACAGAAGGAAGCGAAAAAGACTTAGAGACCCATCACATGGTGAAATGCCAGTCTGAGATAAATCCTGCTGTGTCTACAGATGTATCACCTGAAGGTGACAAAAGTGTTGCAGATGGAGGTTCTCTAGTTGAAGCACATCAAGTTGAAACAGAGCCCCAAAACGTTGATTCTCAAGAGGCTGACTCAGCTCCTGCTGCAATAGCAGATGAAACCAAGGATGGAGCTATGGAGCAGGAAGTCCTAAATGTGACAGACAAGGAAGGTCAGATTATACACAATATCACTGATCAAATTCAAGATGAGGATACAGATCAACTGCCAGTAGAGGTGGAGGAGTTGCAACAATTAGCAGAAGAACAAGCTACCACATTAGAGTCAGAGGGTAATGCTCAATTGCATGAAAAGGAAGTAATATCTAAGGAAATACCAGTAGTTGAAATGGTTATATATGAACTCAAAGGAGAAACAGTGCCTATGACTGAAGCAAATGCAGAGGCAGAAAAGGAAGATGAACTAGAAACAGATGCTACCAAAACTGAACATGATCAAGTATCAGAAGCAGCAGAAGCTGTGCAAGCTTCCACTTTAGATTCAGAGGAGAGTAGTGTTCTATCACCAGAAGAGGACGTAAAATCAGAGGACTTTCCGCCAGCAGAAACAGTCACAGATGAACCCAAAAAGAATACCAAAGTCACTGTTGAGCCAGAAAAGAAAGATCTACCAGCAAATGCTGTCAGAACTGAACATGTTCCAGAACTGGACGCATTTAAATCTGAATCTGTTCAAGCAGTCACATTAGATTCAGAGGAAGGCAGTGTCCAATCACATAAAAATGAGGTAACGATAAAGAACCTTCCCGAAGTAGAAACAACCACGGATGAACCCAGAGAGGAAGCAATACTTCCCACTGAAGTCCATCTTGAGCCAATGGTGGATTCTGAACCTGGATATGTTCAAAAATCAGAAGTGCTAGAAGCTGCTCAAGCACCCACATTAGATTTAGTGGAAGGCAGTGTTGAATCACGTGAAAAAGAAGGAGTATCAGAGGATGTTCCAGAGGGAGAAACAATTACAGATGAACCCAAAGTGGAAACAGTACTTCCCACTGAAGTTAGTCTTGAGCCACTGGATGCTTCCCTACCTGAACATCTTCAAGAACCAGAAGTAACAGAAGCTGCTCAAATACCCATATTTGAGTCAGAGAAAGCTAGTGTTAAATCAATTGAGAAAGAAGTAATATCAGAGGACATTCCTGAGGCAGAAACAACTACAGATGAACCCAAAGAGGAAACAGTACTTCCCACTGAAGTCAGTCTTGAGGCAATGGTGGATTCTGTACCTGAACATGTTCCAGAACCAGAAGTATTACAAGCTGTACAAGCAGCCACTTCAGAGTCAGAGGAAGGCAGTGTTCAAGCACTTGAAAAAGAGGTCATATCAGAGGGTGTTCCTGAAGCAGAAACAATGAAAGATGAACCCAAAGTGGAAACTGTACTTTCCACTGAAGTCAGTCCTGAGCCACTGGTTGCTACCCAACCTGAACGTCTTCAAGAACTTGAAGTAACAGAAGCTGTTCAAGCACCCATACTTGAGTCAAAGAAAGGCAGTGTTGAATCACTTAAAGTAGTATCAGAGAACATACCCGAAGCAGAAACAATTACAGATGAACCCAAGGAGGAAACAGTACCTCCCACTGAAGTCAATCTTGAGCCAATGGTTGATTCTGTACCTGAACATGTTCATGAATCAGAAGTATTACAAGCTGTACAAGCAGCCACTTCAGAGTCAGAGGAAGGCAGTGTTCAAGCACTTGCAAAAAACACAATATCAGAGGACATTCCTGAGGCAAAACCAACTTCAGATGAACCCAAAGAGGATACAGTACTTCCCAGTGAAGTCAGTCTTGAGCCAGTGGTTGATTCAGTACCTGAACATGTTCCAGAACCAGAAGTATTACAAGTTGTACAAGCAGCCACTTCAGAGTCAGAGGAAGGCAGTGTTCAAGCACTTAAAAAAGAAGTAATATCAGAGGGTGTACCTGAAGCAGAAATAACTACAGATGAACCCAAAGACGATACAGTACTTCCCACTGAAGTCAGTCTTGAGGCAATGGTGGATTCTGTACCTGAACATGTTCTAGAACCAGAAGTATTACAAGCTGTACAAGCAGCCACTTCAGAGTCAGAGGAAGGCAGTGTTCAAGCACTTGAAAAAGAGGTCATATCAGAGGGTGTTCCTGAAGCAGAAACAATGAAAGATGAACCCAAAGTGGAAACTGTACTTTCCACTGAAGTCAGTCTTGAGCCACCGTGTGCTACCCAACCTGAACATCTTCAAGAACTAGAAGTAACAGAAGCTGTTCAAGCACCCATACTTGAGTCAAAGAAAGGCAGTGTTGAATCACTTAAAAAAGTATTATCAGAGAATGTACCCGAAGCAGAAACAATTACAGATGAACCCAAGGAGGAAACAGTACCTCCCACCGAAGTCAATCTTGAGCCAATGGTTGATTCTGTACCTGAACATGTTCATGAACCAGAAGTATTACAAGCTGTAGAAGCAGCCACTTCAGAGTCAGAGGAAGGCAGTGTTCAAGCACTTCAAAAAGAAATAATATCAGAGGGTGTACCTGAAACAGAAATAACTACGGATGAACCCAAAGAGGATACAGTACCTCCCACTGAAGTCAGTCTTGAGGCAATGGTGGATTCTGTACCTGAACATGTTCTAGAACCAGAAGTATTACAAGCTGTACAAGCAGCCACTTCAGAGTCAGAGGAAGGCAGTGTTCAAGCACTTGAAAAAGAGGTCATATCAGAGGGTGTTCCTGAAGCAGAAACAATGAAAGATGAACCCAAAGAGGAGACTGTACTTTCCACTGAAGTCAATCCTGAGCCAGAGTTGGATTCTGAACTTGGACATGTTCAAGAATCAGAAGTGTTGCAAGCTGCTCAAGCACCCACATCAAATTCAGTAGAGGGCATTGTCAAATCACCTGAAAAGGAGGCCTTTTCAGAGGAAGTTGCCAAAGCAGAAACAACCACAGATGAACCCAAAGAGGAAACAGTACTTCCTACTGAAATCAATCTTGAGCCAGTGGTGGATTTTGAGCCTGGACATGTTCAAGAATCGGAAGTATTACAAGCAGGCGCATTAGGGTCAGAGGGACGCAGTGCTGAATCACTTGCAAAAGAAGTAATATCAGAAAACCTTTTCAAAGCAGTAACAATTACAGATGAATTCAAAGAGGAAACAGTGCTTCCCTCTGAAGTCAGTCTTGAACCAAAGGTGGATTCCGAACCTGAGCATGTTCAAGAACCAGAAGTATTACAAGCTGTTCAAGCAGCCACATTAGAGTCAGAGGAGGGCAAAGTTCAAGAAAAAGAATCAATATCAGATGACATTCCTAAAGTAGTGCTGACAGAAGAACCAAAACATGAAGTGCAACTCAGTGCAGTCCAAGTCAATGTTGAGCAAGAAAAAGAATGTGAATTTCCAGGTATTGAGATAAAAACTGCCGCAGTTCAGCATGTAGTTGCATGCAATCTCAAAGATGCATGTAATCTCGAAGATGTTTCAGTTACAGTAACTGATCTTTTGATAGAGAAAACATCACAAATTAATGAACCCTTGATCGACACAGTTGCAACTGCGGAAGTGTTCAAGGAGGAAGTTGAGGCTGCCGAACCATTAGCGAAAGATCATGTGTTTGAGACAGTAGAAGATGGTAGTGAGGTTGTCATGATGCAGGTGCCATTGGTAACATTTGAGGACAATCAAAGAATTCAAGTACAAGTGGCCAATGTCAATGTGAAATCAGCTGAGACTATTGCGGACTCAGTGCTAGAGGTAGGGGTGACAGAAATCAAAGAGGTCATAGATGTTTGTCAAATGGTTGAAAAGGTAGACAATCTCTCTGCAACTCCAGAGATCGAAGAGGAACTTATTAATGAGGAAAACAAGGTGACCATTCAAGAAGTCTTTCAATATGTGAAGGAGAAATTACCAGAGACAGTACCTGAATCAGCAGCTGCCAGCCTGGAACAAGAAGTTATTGAAAAACCAGATGACATAACCAAAGCTGAAAGTGAAATTAGTGAAGTGGACGATCAAACGGCAATGGAAGATAGCACTGGAACATTCAGGCAAAGAGAAGATAGAGCATCTGCTGTCATCAGTGATGACTCTGCAACCGAACAGCAAGTTTCCATCAATCTCATGCCAACACCTGATATTCCAGGAAGTTTAGATGTTTCTATCCAGGATCAAAAAGAGGATTTGGAGGAAACTAAAGCATCACCTATAACAAAGAGAATTGTAGCCATGGAACAAACAGACATGTCTAAGGCCGAAGTTCAAGAAGTCGAGGCAGAAGAATCAACAAAACAAATTAATTCAACACAAAGATCTGAGAGACAGAACCAGACAAAGGTACCTGAGGTCACTGTTCAGACATCAGAAAACACAGAACCGGCAGCAAACCTAGATTCAACAGAAAGAGCTGCAATCCAGACCCAAACGGTCATTCTGGAAGTTGAAAACCAAGCAATGGAAACAGTGGAACCAGTAGAACAAATCAAAACAACAGACAGAGTAACCTGCAGTGTTCAGGTAACAGAAACAATACAACCAGTAAGGCCAACAGAGAAAAGAGAAGTGTTCCAGAGTCAGCCAGTACTCTCTGACGCAGCAGAGCCCATTAAACAAATAGAGGACAAACATGACCAGGATAAGTGGATGGATGCTGAGGAAGTCTTTCACACTCAAGAGGATACAGAGGTACCGTTCCACGAGGTGGGGGAACATCTAGAGCCTCAGACACCGAGTGAGCAAGAGGTAAAGGAAGGACTTGGCCATGAGGTGGAAACGGCTCCTACCTTCAAGACTGATGAAGACAAGAGTGAACAGGCAATGCACTCAACAGGAGAAGCATGTGGCATTGAGAGTGAAGATGAAGACTTTGCAGTTGCACTTGAGGATCCGGAAATTGTGACTGCGAGCATCACAACGGAGAAGGATTAATTTCAATCTAATCCTCAGTGTCTCTACCTGGTAAGCTTGTCCGTTTACTCTAGTGTCATACACTGAAATCATGAATCACATTCATTTGGAATATCCAACTTAATAAATATTATGCTACTTTTTTTTCTCTCAAGGTTGGACAATCAAAGAAGAAGTCAAAGTTTGTGTGTGAGACTGGAAAAGTGCAAATCTCAGGGGAATGCAGTGTGATTCTGGAGTTTGACAGTCAAGTACATCCATTACACAATTAGGGCTGTCAGTTATTACATAATGGACCGATCGATTGAGCTAACTGCACTTATTTTGCATTTATCATTAGAATCGCTTCCATTCAGCTGAATGAAAACAGAAATGTCATATTTCCTAGTTGTTGTCCACTGTTTGATGTCTCCTCAATGATGTCATCTTGCTGCGCTTATTCTGCTATGAGTGTAGAATTAAATTAGCGTTTAGCACCACTGAATGTTTCTCTTCAGGTATTTAACTTTTCAATTAGTATCTATTGACGTGAACATCACAGATCAAGCACCACAGCATCTCTGGAGGCACATTTGGGTTTTAAGCCAAAGGACAAAAGGAGTGTCAAATAATTTGGAGGAGGTGATTTATCAAATAAGCAGCAAAAAAAAAAAGGTTGCAGTCAAAACCGCTAATAGATCAACCACCAGACCCAGCTCACTGAACTGGGACAGCCCCACAGCAGCAGGTTCCTCCAGGTGATTGGCTGAGAGTATAAGTGTGACAGTGCCAGTAAATGGCTCTTCTTCTTAAATGAGGTGCATTTGTAATATTAAACTGTGATTAGATTCTAAAGTGTTTGG
Source organism: Chaunax sp. Z400 (assembly GCA_037577475.1). NCBI lineage: Eukaryota > Metazoa > Chordata > Actinopteri > Lophiiformes > Chaunacidae > Chaunax > Chaunax sp. Z400. The sequence goes on along the minus strand of CM075194.1, from coordinate 1,963,453 downwards.
GATAAAACAGAAGCCACTTAAATCATTAATCCCAATTATTAAAAGCTAAAAGTAAACATTTCATGAGCTGCCAATTGGTTCAATTTATTTTACTAATCTTGTTTGGTCGTATCATAAATCATGTTTTAGGTAAGATCTATGTGACTCTGTTTTAATAGAATGTATGTCTTAGAGAATTTAACAGCATTTTTGTGCTTCATGATTCCTTTTGCTTTTTCAGAAGTAGCATTAATTCTTAACGAATGCGAGCCAGGCCTAAGACAAATGTTCATTTCTCTCTAATACATGATTCTGTGATCTATGCAGATTTGACTAACAGGCAGACCTGAGCATGCTATTACTGCTGTATATTATCTTGTAGATAATAAAAGTTATTATATCCAGAAATGAAGACTTGCTTCTCTGACAGGTGTTACAGTAAGAGCATGAGAGCTCGTTTGTTTTTAAAAAGTAATCATTTACGTTAGATTTCTGATTTTAATTTAATTACACATATAATTATTATAATTATAAACCCAGCTGTTTTTGTTTACACCTCAATGAGCTCACTTTAGATTCAGACATTGTGTGATGAGAATGAAAGTGTGAAAGTTTATTTCATGTTATACTGACTTTTATGAAATATTTGTCTTTGTCTATCCATGTAAAGACTCTAAAAAATGTAGTGCATTTGTTCCTGTCTTCAGCACAACTCCTCTAAAATATTTTGTGACATTTGATTCATAATTATTCCAGTAATTCTGCTGACAAACAAAAAAACTTACGGTGAATACATGATGTCATCAGTGGAGGTAATAAAGTTGATATTTTACATGCAAACACTGTAACATAACTGACAAACATTTAAAACATTTAAAACAAGTAGTTTATTGCATATTCTACGACACAGCACTCACAGTTTGAGCTCTGGAACCTGAATTTAAATGTAGATCTTGTTTTTCTTTATCTACTGCTTTTGTTTCAGTCTCCAGAGTAAGATGACGACAAGATAAGAGGCCACTAAAAACCAGTATTCTTCATTCTGAAGAAGAATCACAGACTTATGCACATAATGTGAAAATAAAATGAACACATAAAAACACGTGTCAGCTGATCCCAGAATTAAAAATAACACTGATGTACAAAAAAAACATTTAGCATTAAATGTTTATAAAAATCTTGCCTGAAGCTGTGATCTTTACATTCATTGTGCTTCGTTGAAATGTAAATACTGTAAAACCTAAGAGTAAGAAATTCAAAAAAATGTCTGTTTCCGCTTCATAATTTTAGTTTCTTCCAGAAAACATCGTCACTGTTCTGGGACAAAGTGCGTTTGTGTGGTGCAGCATCATTCTTTAAGTTTCTGGTTCCATTTTTAGGTTCGGAGCAAATTAGAAGATCATTTTTGAAAGTTCAAACAAAACCTATGAGAAAAGAAAGATTTAATATTGATTAACATGAAAAGGTTTTAAACATTTTTAAGCAACACTTTACTCTAAAATAAACTTTAACTTTTACTGAATAAAAAACTAAAGTAGTAAATGTCCTACAGTGGAGGTTGTTTGTTAGGTGAACATGTTTAATGTGATAAATTAAGGTTAAAATAAAAAGGCACCTTTGCACAAAACCTCATATTCCGACACACAAAGATGATCTTTACCTCAATAGTGATGAGGATGACGATCATCCACTCCAACCTCAGGCTGTGTTTCTCACTCAGGTGGCTTCTCATCAGATCTGTTAACTGTGTACAATGTTCCAGCTTCTCGTTCACAACCTGAAAACACAGACGGTCATAATGAGTCTCAGTCTCTCAGCCAAAGGAGCCACGGCTTCATTCAGAGCAGCTTCATTTACGTTGACTCTGCGGTTGATGCTGAGGAACTGACACGTCTTATCGTAGAGCTTTTCCAGGTTTTCTCGGTCCCAGTAGAAATCTGGTGTGATGAGCAGGTCGGACCTCAGGTTTATACAATGTCTGTCGGAGGAGGACGAAATGCAAACGGTTTTAAACAGAGTCTGGAGTTTAAAAACGGAACAACGGATCTGTGACGGTTACTATTAGAAATACAGAAAAAAAATCATTAAAAAGCTTGAAGAAAGTAACGATCACAATAAAAGCAACACATTTCTGCCCCTGACAAACAGAAAGGTGAACAATAAAGTGAGATTAATGTGTTGGTGAGGTGTGTATGTTTCTGTTAACATGGCTAGATCACCATGGTAACAGATGCTGAACTCCAAACCTGGAGTTTTTCTCTCCAGTACAGTTAAACGTGCAGATGACTGACAGAAGCAAACAAAAAAAAATAAAAAGGTTCCAGCTCTTCTGAAGTAACTGTTGTTTAAAGACAAAGAGTTTACCTTAAAGTGAAAAGCTCTCCAATCTTCTTCATCACCTCTGCAGAGGACAACTTCACTCTTTTTCCAGATTTTAATGTCTGATGAGAAAAAACAGATAAATACAGAGATAAGAAGAAAAACAGGACATGAGCATTAAGGGGAGCAGCAACCATCCGTTACAGAAGAAGAGTCCATCGTACCTCTGGAATCGTCTGGATTGACTCTACAAAGTTGTCTAATGAGATCTCCCAGATCGCCAGCTTCACTATAGGGACAAAGAGGCGACACTCAGAGGGTTAGGGTTAGGCTGAGATCCACCAAACACACTGATTTATAGTTCTCACCTGACAAACACAACGCATTTGAAAATGCAAATTTCTCCAGAACAGCTTCGTGCTGATCCATCGGGTCCCTCAGAATAAAGTTGCCTCGCTCCAGTTTTGTGTTTCCCCTGAAGAAGAAAAAGAAGAAGAAGGAGAAGATTTGGATCTGACAAAATACTACGGAAAGTCTGAAAGTACAAATAAAGGAAAAAAACAACACGAGATTGAAGATCAACATACTCCCCAATGGTGTAGTTAATCTCTTCATTTTCCCAGTGGACTAAAGCTACTTCATAGGGCTGGATCTCATGATGCTCCAAGATCCTCAGCACTCTTTTCATCTGCGAAGAAAAAAAATTGAACTGCTGAAGACGGTTGCTGCATGAGATGCAAATAAGAAATAACATTAATCAAATATTACAAATATAAAGATTTGTTTACCGTTTTTTCCTCCACATTCCAGAAAATTACTGAACCTTCCCTGAAATTTCAGATTGAGAAAAAAAATGTTATCAAAATACGACAAATAGGGCTGTTATCATTTTAATTTCATTAATACTAAACTCAAGTGTCAACAACTAGAAAGAACTCAAAGAAGACAAACCGTCGCCATTCTCACTAAAACCTCTATCAAATAAAATATAAAACATCTGTGTGATGTGGAAACTTGAAGCCTGCAGTGATTCACAGAATCCTCTTTTTCTTTTCTTTTTTCTGCAAAAATGATGTTAGCCACACCTTTTCCTTTTCATGTATATCTTTATATATGTGTGGAGATCTTTAAGTTAATCAGTCAAATAAGAAATTCACCAAAATAAAACACTTTGTAAACTTAAGGTGTAGATAAGGAAATATTTCACCAAAGTAGACTAGATTTGAGACACAGGCACTACATCCAACGGACACAGTCTTACCTAGAACCAACTAAAAACACTACCTATTGAGTTATTAGTATCTGATCATCCCCTTTCTAACAGACCTGAAGAAGAACATCAGAGCTCCATCATCTGGTTTAGCAGCCATGTCTGTGTTTATCACCAGCACATTTGAGGCATCTGAAATGAAAATGCGTTAATCACTCCGAGAGCATTTTAGCTCCCTGGAAAGGAGATTATGAAGAAACCTGAACCGTACCTCTCGGTAAATCTACCTCACAGAAACCGTGGCTTATCAAGTCGTGGCATAGCGTTGGTAGATGATACTGATCTGCTGTTGCGAAGGCAATACACTGCATCATGTCCTACAGAGAAACACAGGACTGATCACTGAAGCCAAAAACATGATATGCGTCCTAAAAGATGATTTATTGATCCAGCTGTCTGAATCACCTTGTCCTCCTGGAGGGACGGCTGATTGGTTCTAGAAGGCTGTTTGGTTCTGGGTCCCTTAGGAACCCTTTTTCCAGGCACCGCTGCTGCTTTTAAACTCGGTTTTAACATCGACCTCACAAGATCAGATGAATAAAGACGCTTCTGTCCACATTCAGCCAGAATCCCAGAGTCAGGAGACAACCTGCTGCTGAATCCACCTGAAGCAGGTAGATTCACAGGCTTCTGCTGATGGTGGCTTAAATAGCAGGTCCTCAATGGGCCTGAGCAGTTTGACTGAGTCCTGGGTTTGGATTCATACTGGACAGACTGGGAGAGACTGGGAGAGGCGCAGATGAAGACTGGTTTCCAGTATACAGGTCGCTGAGCTCCCAGTCTGGTCCACAAAGTCCGGAGAATCATCTGGTCAGGTGAGCCACGACACAGGAAACAGCTGATGGAGGAACGTCATGACACATTCATTCATAGCATAAATGTAGGAGCCAGGAATGACCACTATTAGCTTAGCTTTCAATATACTCTCTGGTAGTCTCGTTACGATTTACACGTATAAGATGTAAATCAGAGTAAGTCAGAGAAATAGGTTTCTGTTACCGCTGCTAATTATTAGTACAAACCTACAGCAGTGGTAAAATGCTCCTGTGTATCGGTGTGTATTAGCTGGTGTTTAGCGTTAGCATTTGGTTAGCTTACCGGTAAAAGTTAAATTCAGCCGATTTAAAAAATGATCAAACACGTCAGAAAACGGCAGCTGCGTTAATAGTTATGATAGAATATATTAATAAAACCAATGGAAACCCACCTTGACAGACCTGCGGGGAGGCGTGTTTGTTGTTGCTAATAAAGTTTTGTTGGCGATCACTTCCTGTTTGAGATGACGTAACAAGTGGAAGTTTTGCCCCTCTGAGCTGTGACTGCCAGGCTCACTGCTTTAATAACATTTAACGAAGCTTTGGCTAGGAATTCTGTTCTTATTTTAATGAAACAAATAATAAATAAATAAATAAATTGATACATAAATAAAAAAATATAAGATACAATGGAGTGCATACCTCTGCCAAGGCCCAAAGGTCCCTTCTAATTAAAATCAAACCTGAATTTAAATTCCTCCAAGATGGGAAACAATCAAAATGTGTAATAGTTTCATTCCTGGCCTCAGCCCAGCTAACTTTTTTTATTGATACTGCTGACAAACAAACAAATAACTCAACAAAACAACATAGTGATAGAGAAGAACCTGAAAGTCTGAATTCAGGGTGGAAATACAATTATTGAGTTGACCTTCACATCCATAATCTGCTTCTTTATGTTGATATTTTATGTTATTTAATACATTTATTTCATTTGTTAAATACATATAGTCTATAAGTTAGATTTGATTTCCACCCAAAGATCTATTTTTTGTAATTCAAGTCATTTTAACCACAGTCATTTAACCTCTGGTGGAGCCTGGTTTGAGACATCCTGTGTTTGGTGTTGCCAGGAGACTTAAAACAGAAACAAGTCTTGACTTTAGATTCCCGAGCCCTCCAAGACTTTTAACTATAGAAGTAATGGAAAACTCTGATGAGGTATGCAAACACAACACACATTAATTTTACCTCTGTATTATCCTTATTTGTTGAGTCTTATTTTAGCAGCTTCTTAGCCAGCTTTTTGCCCTCACATAGACATACATGTAAAAATGCCTTTCTGCAGAATCTATTCAAACAGTTTCATAATGTATTGAATCATGATGTGGATCAGTCTAGTGAGACGGTGAGGCTGAAGATGAGGATTGGAGTTCTGGAGGAGAATGTGAAGTCCTGTGAGCTGGAGTGTAAAGCCAGCAGAGAGACGGTCCTCAGGCTGGTGGCAGAGCTGGACCGGGAGAGGAAGAAGGCAGCCAGCAGTGCAGAAGCACTCAGCTCAGTCAGAATGGTAAATACAAATGTCTCCAAAACGATTTTCATTTCTCAAACTGTTCAAGAGAAACTTTCTGTTTCCCAACATGAACATCTATAAATCCACAAACAACCACCACACAGGATGGAATGAATATGTGCTGGGTAAATGATGCTTCTTTTATTGATTTGTTTATTTGATGATTTGATTTGTTGGTATTATAGTAGCCAAATTTAATTATACTGAGTGTACAAGTACTTGTTTTATACATGTTTACATGACATGTTTTTAATACAAGTCTTTATCATTGCTCAGGGTGAGGCCATGTGGTCAGATGTATAAAAGATGCACACAAAAAAGTCATTTTAAATGATTGAGAGATTGAGTGATGAATTTTGTTGTTTACATATACACTTGTATTAATAATCTGTTAATGTGTTGATCTTTTGTGAAGCACTTTGCAAAAGTCTGTTTCAAACTGAGCGCTATATAATATATATAATCAACCAACCAACCAGCCAACCAATAACTAAACCAACTAACCAATCAATAAATCAACCAACCAATCAATAAACCAACCAACCAACGGACACAGGTGAAAACACAGACTTCATGAAGCAGGACTGTTCGTACTCGTGGCTTTATAAATATGAATCTGCCCTGTAACTATTTAGAACCATGTGTTACGTTTCCTCCCGCTCAGTTTCTCATTAGACTCTTATTGATCTCTTTCAGGAGTTAGACGATCTGGCGGTGGGCAGGAGGAGCATTGAGATGGAGAAGGGAACCCTCACAGAGAGGCTCCAGGCCAGCAGGAGAGTCATAGAGGCAGCTCGACGAGAGTCTCACTGTCTGGAGAGACAGGTGGAGGAGCTGGAGAGGAAGCTGCAGACGAGGCAGGGAGAGACCCGGGCAGCTGAGGAGAAGCTGCAGATGTTCCTGGAAAAGGTGGCAGTTCTGCTGCAGGGGACGTCTGAGGATGTGGTCCCGGCCACAGAGAGGGAGGTTTTACACAAAGTGGATAAGGTGAGCAATCAGGGGAGAGACGTCGGCTCCAAGGTGCCCAGAGAAAAGATATCCCCTCAAAAGAATCACAACCTGATAAAGTCCCTGAATCAAAACGCTCCAGTCTCACAATGAAGATAAGATAAGATAAGATAAGATAAGATAAGATAAGATAAGATAAGATATCCCTTTATTAGTCCCACAGTGGGATCTTCTTCATATTAAAAGTGCTTCTAGAGTCTGACTCTGTTGAATTTTTTAAATATAAAATTATTAGTGAATAAAAACAACCAACACTAAAATGGGAGTAAAAGTCGTGCTTTGTACTTATTATTAGCAAACTGTACTTAAAGTTTGCAAGTAAAATTCTTAAATTACTATTTTACTAAAATAGTAACTAAACTATTTTACTTTACTATTTCTTATTAAATATTTAACTATTGGACTATTATTTTATATATAATCATATTTTGATATTATAATAAGTAAAATAATAATAAAATATATTTATCATATTGTAGCTTGCATGGTACAGCTAATTAATTTACTTTATAACAATACCTTGTATTTTAAAAATATGAATAGCTTGAAATTAAAAGACACAAAGTAACCTAAATACAGTACTTCAGTACAGTACTTGAATAAACAAACATTGATCCCTATGATTACCTTTATATTAAATCAAAGAGCCAATCCTAAAAGGGGCGTGTACAGAAGAGGAATCTCTGGCATTAGCCACCCCTGAAATCTGATTGGCCACCCTAAGTGCCATCCCATTATACTAAAGTATGATTGGCTACCTAACCAGTGAGAGGTGGAAACAAACGTTTGAATGTTTAATGTTTTCTTTTGTACGTAGTTTCTTTTTGTGGACTTTGGAAGCTTTTATTTATATTAATTTTGTCCCAATCTGTTGTGTTGATTGGTGGGACGATTTACCTTTTTAAATCTTCTAAGTGCACTTTTAAACAAAAGTGTCAGCTAAATAAAAGTAACGCAAAGCAAACATTTAAACACAGTAAAGGAACCGTCGTCACTGCCTGAAGCACTAACTTCCTTGCTGCATCTTTCGGAGGAAGTATTTTTCAGAGATGGAGGCCAGGTTGTGTCACGTCTCCGAGGAGCTGAGCGAACAGATGGAGCTCCAGCACAGCGTGAACATGAGGGCTCAGCTCGCAGAGCAGCAAGTCCAGGACCTGAGGGAGAGGCTGCAGGGTCTGGAGGCCGAGCTGCTGACGGCACACGTGCATCGAGACGGCCTGAGACACAGCGAACAGCACGTAAGTGATATCATAGGAGCAGGAGGGAAGACGTTAAGGGTAAATATGGGATACATATGGGTGCAGATACTGGTGGGGACTGAGGGGACAAGACCCTTAAAATAAAGGCCTTTCCTCCTGTGAAATAAATCAACGTTTGCTCTACATGTTTTCAGTATGAAGAGTTCCTGGAACAGCTGACGGCGATGATGAAGGTCGACGGTATTGCGGTGGATCTGGGCTTCGACATGAGGCTGAAGCTCATCCTGTCGCGTGTGGAGCAGCTCGTCAAACAGGAGGCCACCGCTTTGATGGAGAGCAAGACGCAGACCTACAGTCTACAGCGTAAAGTACGCTGCACACAGAGCTAGCGGTGGTGGAGCATGACCAGCGAGCCTCCCTCTAATCATCTCTTTGTTCCCAACAGTTAAAGCTACAGAAAGATCAGCTGGAGAGCAAAGGGCTCCACATCCAGCTCCTGAGGAAGAAGGTGTCCGAGCTGGAGGAGGAGAAGAGGAGCAGGTCGGCGTTGGCCGTGGAGCGAGACGACGCTCACATGGAGGCGAAGAGGCTGCAGAAGAAACTTGAGCGCCTGCAAGGCGAGCTGAAGGCCACGAAGTTCTCCAACGCTGAGCTCAGGGCCCAGCTGTCCCACACCAGTGAGCTGAAGGTAGAGGGGAGGAGGGTTCTGGCCCAAAGTCCATCCAGAGGCATTTTCACCTCATAGAGTCTCATGTATTCATGTTCATATCTGTGTTTGGTTCTGAAAATAACTACTTAGTGTATTTGAGAGCATTAAAGCGACTGAACGCCTCTGTCTGACGTGAAGCTGAAAGTCATGGAACAGACTCAGACCATGCAGGAGCAGAAACAGAGGCTGGATCAGCTGGTGGAGGGGAAGGCCAAGGCGGAGAAGAAGCTGAACACGGCGAAGTCAGACCTGCAGAGCCAGGAGGAGAGGAGCAAAGAGGACCACCAACAACTCCAGACCCTCAGACAGAGCCTGGATCAGCTGTCTGAGAGGGGGAGAGAGGTGAGGGATCCATGAAAACACAGAATTACTCCCATAAAGTCTTTCAGCCTCTATAATCATGCAGTAATTCTGCAGAATTATTCTTTTCTTTGTTCAGTTGGAGGATTTCCAGCTGGTCGTCTCCCAGATGTTGGGTCTGGATCCCACGGCCCTCGCTCATCCGAACTATGACATCATCAAAGCGCTCGAGACCCTTCTTCACGCCCATCATCATCATCATCATCACCACCTCCTCCATCATGTTAATTTGCCCTGGTACTGTCCCACCCACCAGAGGCCTCACCTCCACCAAACCCAGGACCTTCCTGACGGCTCCTCCCTGGATCTCTGCGCCTCTGGGTCTGGTCCAGGAGACGCTGCTCCCCCTTCATGAAGCCTAGATTTATACATTTATACATCATGAGGGTCTAAAAGTATGAAAACAGACCGTTTATGTTTTCACTGAACAAACGTTAAATCAAAAAATTCAATAAAGACAAATATCAAAATGGGGATTTGGTATTCGTTGCTTTTGTTGCATGTAGATACATTTTTACCATTATATACACGTTACATAATCCTGGACTGTTATACATCTGATACTGAACCGACAGTCATACAAAATATACAATAAGTTCTATATAGTTGTATTTTATGTTCTGTTAAAAAATTAAAATAAAACAGCAAAATGTACAAAGACCATGAACGTCTGATGTTAAAGGTTAAACTCTTGATTTGTAAAACACGATTCAGCTTGTGAGGTTAAAAATGGGCTGTTTTACCACAGACACAATGAAGGGTGTCAGTAAATAAAAGCAGGACGGCATGCCAAAAATACAGGTAAAAAAATAAATGCCATGTCAGATGTTTTTAAATGTTACTGTTTTTGAGTTTTAAAGCAAATTCACAGGCTCAACTTCTAACACTGATGAAGATCCACTGATGAAGATCCACTGATGAAGATCCACTGATGGATCTCAGAGAAATAAAAATATGTCATTGAGCTGATCTTCAGTCCGTTTACCCAGTGATGCGTTCACTGTGGCACCAAAGATCGGAATCATGAGATGCTGGAGCTACACATGAAGGTATTAAGTGCTTCTCTGCAGCGCAAACGGACGAGCGACGAATGAAGCGCTCCTACAGCGGAGGTGGCCCGTTAGTGTAGCGGAGCATCGGGTAGAAGGAGTGAGCGAAGTTGTTGGACTGGGAGCAGCAGTCCTCCTCAGACATCGGCAGCAGAAAGGCAAAGACCACCAGCAGGAGCAGGACCGACTGGAGGGGCAGCGCCACCCAGAGGACGCGCCGCAGGAACGAGGACCTACGAGCAGGGGGCGGAGTCTCCGGATCAGAAGGGAAGGAAACGGATCCAGCGTCGCTGCGAGACCTGCTCACACACACACATGCACACGCACGCACACACACACACGCACACACACATGCACGCACACACACACATGCACGCACACACACGATGCAGCGCAGACACATTCAACAACTCAAGTCAATGTCAAATTGCATTTCTTGGCTCTTAACACAAATAAACTCAGTAAAAATAATGAACAAATTGAATGAAGCCAATTCAGTTTTGACCTGCTTTCTAACCTAAAGTCATTTTCTCCATAGGCTCCAGTGTTCAGGTCCAAATAAGTTCTCAGGTCAGACACAGGGGAGCAGCATGACTGTGATTGACTTAAAGGAACACTTGACACAAAAATAAAAGTTCAGTCATTATCTCCTCACCCTGAAGCTGATGGAAAGTTGGGTGAAGCTTCTTAAAAGTCCATACAGATTTTTTTTTTAAAAAGTCTCCAGAGATCCCAAAATGAATTTAAAAAAAAGAAGTTATTTACACCATTTTTTAAGATAAACCCTTCATTGTAGCCTCTGAGCTAAAAGCGTTAGCATCGCACCTCATCTGAGGAAGGTGCACAAGCTTTGATGCGTGTTCATCTGCTGCTGGACGTAACATGAGATCCAACAGAGGCGCTTGTTTCCTTCCAGGTAAGGATGGGGAGACAATGACTGAATTCAAATTTTTGGGTAACTGTACCTTTAAGAACCATGCTGTGTTTGACTGACAGTTCCAAGCTGGGACAGTGTTTCACATTGTGATCTACATGCTGACTGAGACTGGGTGGATAAACACAAGGACAGTCACAAACCAGTCATCAAGGCATACTGGACCAATCAGACACACTGAACATGTGAGCTTGCATTCCTTTGCGAAGGATGTTAAAAGACAAAAGACATGCTGCGAGTATCAGCTGATAGTTTTATAAGAGGACTCGGAAAGTTTGTATCCTGCTGAAAAACGCAGAGCATGCCGAGGCAAAGCAGAGCAATTAGAAACGGTCTGTTTTGGGCTGAGCTAAGCTAACGCTAAGAAAGAAATGTCCTTGCTCAATCAGAGTTATGAGAAGATTGATGCCACCTTCACCTCTGTGTGAAAAGTGCATAAACACTAAGATGGTCCAAGAAGCTGTTCGTCTGACTTCAGTGTGTTCATTAGAATTTAAGTTGTGTTAATGCTAAAAAATAAGTAATATAGGTCACTGCATGGATACAAACAGTTCCAACCTAAATGACAGATTACATGAGACTTAATAAAAAGTCTCTAGTCATCAGCAAAACATTTATTTCTATAAAAATCAGTAAGCTGTCTAACAAAACTTTCACTGTGTTTCTGAGTTGTTATACAACATTCACATGATTTTTTCCCCTCGTTTTTCCAATTACTCAGACACCACATGAACACAATATTAGCTCCCTCAACTTTCCGACCAGCTTGCTCAGCGCTGGTTATGTAACAAATTATTCCTCCTCTTGAAATCAGATTTTCAGCGAGCAAAAAAAAAGAAAAAAAAAAAGACATTTTCAGAAAAATAAACCTCAAACACTGAATTAATAAACCATCAACAAAGAATGAATAATTAATATGAAGCTAGAGCCAGGAGACGGTTAGCTTAGCTTCAGCAAGAAAACAAATGGACATATTTCCCAAACTGGTTTATATTCAATCAAACTAAGCTGAAAAGTCAGAAACCATCCTGACGCCTACCTACAAAAAACAAGTTCATGTCTTTAAATGACTGGTGCTGCTACCAAATGTGCCCTTACCACGTCACAGATGGAGACCTGAGACTGACGGATGACAGACTGGGGGGGGGGGAGATGGTGGATAGTGGAAGGGGGGATAGCAGCAGCAGCAGCAGAAGAAGAAGAAGAAGATGAAATGTCAAACAGGAGAGAGAGAGAGAGAGAGAGAGAGAGAGAGAGAGAGAGAGAGAGACTGCAGACTTGACATTGTTCATTGCAGACATTTCCTGGCTCAGAGGTTGAGAAAGAGAGTGTTTCCAGTCAGGAGTGTTAGATCTAGAGGAGCATCTGTTATTAAGCAGACGTTGGTGGAGAAGAGGCTGTCCTCATGGCTGATGTGTGGGCTGCATCTCACCTCACCACCTAGCCTACACAGAGCGTCTACACTTTCAGGAGATGATGGAATTCACCGTCATGAGCTGGAAATAGTGTTTAAAAATTGGGATTAAAAAAAACAAAAAACTTCTTTAAGACACAGCTGTGGTCTAAAAGTCGTCGATTAGAAAAAGGAGTCGCATCATGGGCTGATGAGTTCCATCATCCTCTGGCTGTGCTGGGAACCAACAGAAAGGTACCTGTGGTGTGGACCGCTCACAGAGGCTCCGGGCTGTGACACACTACTTTTGCCCCGTTGCTGTTTGCAATGAACAGGGCGGGGGAGGGGGGGGGGGAGTAAAAGAAAGAAAGTGTGTTTAAGTCCAGGCAAATCAAGACAAAGCTACCGATGAAGAGAAATCCCCCCCCAAAAAATGAAAGAGCAGGGACAAAAACTCAAGACGTGAAAGAGATTTTCTCATGTGGATTCTGGCTGTGAGGAGCAACAAACTGCAAATATGAAGCTTCATGAATATCACATGTAGTTATGTTCACATAATATAAGCAGCAACATGCTTATTTGGACTGACATGTAGAAAAATACTGGTGCAGAAATACGGTTTTCTCATTCTTACATTATAAAACAGACATGATGTCGTTCTTTCTGCATCGTCAAACTGGTTTCTTTAGCTGTGATTATAGCCAGTATTCCTGAGACTACAGGCACCAAACTGAGACAAAGTATAGGAGGAAATATAGGAGTATAAATATATATATACATATAGGAGGAAAGTCTAGTGGGGGGATTTGTAGGAGAGAAGTTTTTGAAATTTGGAAATAGTGGGAGAGAAAAAGTGATTCAAGAAAAAGAAGGAGGAAATAAAATGATAGAAAGTTCTGAGGATAAAACATGCAGGAGGAGTAAAAGGCTGAGAGGAGGAGAGGAGAGGAAAGCGGGTTGTGGAGGTGTAGAGAGGTGTTTCTGGGATGACCGGGGGGGTGAATATGGCCTTCAACGGGGCATTTGGGGCACAAGTTGCTGTGTCAGCGAACAGCTGACCGGCTCTAACGGGTGAGTGAAAACGTTACCGATCGTCTCCGGCTCGGTGTGCTCCGCCCCGACACGGGACTGACAGAACCGGACGTGTCCAGCTCATCGGCAGACGACCACGAAGACAGATCCTGACGAGGAAACACACAGACACGTTAAACATGTGGCAATGGTAGGCAAACAGCGGCCCGTGGACCAAATATAAGGCTTAAAAAATACTTATTTTTAAATGATGAAGTCTTGCCTGTCATATTTAAAGGGACAGTTCATCTAAAGAATACAGTCAGTCATTGGCTGCTTTTACACAGCTTTACTGCACCTTTTGATCCACAGGTGTAATAGTGGGCGGGGTCGTCGTTGTTCATGACGACAAAGTAAATATTTAGACTAGACTAATAGACTAATTATTTGACCCCATAACCTCTGATCCTGCTGCCATGTGAGGAGACAGATGGAGGTGCACCGAGCAGAATAACACAGACCATCTAATATATTCCGTTTAATTTAGTCAACCTTACGTTAAGTAATTTGATCACACAGCTTTAGCACCAGAACAGATTTGTCTACAACAGAACATCCATTCAGCCATAAGAGAAGAGGACACTGTTTACTGTGTGGATCAATTACAACACTTATATATCTTATAATATCTTTACAGGTCATTTTGTCAAATTACCGGTAAAAATAAACTTCCGTAACTGTGTTAGTCCTTTTCACAGGAACACAAATAAAACCTGCCCTCTTATACAATCATATATGAGACAGTTAAAGGGTTGTAAAATAGTAATTCATAATGAAATAGAATGAATCATATAATGTATTAGATAAAAACATGCATGTGACCCTGCAGACATGGCGTCTGTGAGCATCTACCTGCTGGCTGCTGGTGATGTCCAGGATCTTGGCCAGCTCTCTCAGGTCTCGCGTCACTTCCTTTAGCAGCAGTTTGAGGCGGTTCCCGATGACGTGAACCTTCTCTTTGGCCTCCAGGCAGTCGCTGCCCTGAGAGTTGACCAGCAACTGCAGGGACATGTCCTGAAGCGAGGCCACTTTGAGCTGGGAGTCCAGCAGCTCCTGGCGGATTTGCTGTGGAGATGAAGTGAAAACAGTGTGAGATGATTCAAAAACCGTCTCCTGTTATCGACAAGAGATGTCAGCAGGCTGGGCTCACTGCTGGTTACACACCAGTGATGACATCATCACTGAATGAATGACTTCCTCCATTATGCTCCACCTCTACCTCAGGACTGATTTCTGACCCAGACCCATATTAAATTTAAACAGATAATATGTCCTGTATATACTGTAGTCCTGTACCGTCAGTGTTTCGTGGTGCTTGTGGAGCGTGTCACTGTCCTGGACGGGGTCGATGGGAACCACCTCGTTCCTCCTGCGGTCGATGTTTTCCAACCAGAGCAGCAAACCGTGACTGATCTCATGGAAGTCCTATGAATCAGATGATCAGAGGTGAAACAAACCAGAATCCCTCCATGAAGCCTCCTGTTTTGAACTGAGATCATGATGACGGACATCCTACCTGACACTGCATGAGAGCTTGCTGTAACGACGACCTCCACTCCTCCAGAGAGCTGCCCAGTTTGTCCCACTGGTTGTTCATGTCCTTCAGTTTGGCCTGCAGCTCTCGGGACTCGTCTGTGTCTGACTGCACAAAGTCAGAGCTGCAGAGGTTGATGGACAGAACGATAGCCTTACGCTTATCGTAGGCCTTCTGCAGCTCCTGTAGACAGTTTTACAGTTAGAGAGAAACGTTTAAAGGACGTAACAAGGAGAAAAAGGAAGAATAAAACAGTGAGACGAAGACGAAACGCTACCTTGAGCTTTTTGATTCGCTGCTCGATGGTCTGGATGTCGGTGCTGAGGTCCAGCCTCCTCTGCTGCTCCAGCTCCTCCTCCGTCTCTCCCATCCAGGTCCAGATGTTGTTCAGGTCTGAGTTCAGCTGCTGCCACTGCTGCTGGTTCTGTTTGGTGCGCATCTCTTTGCTGAGGTCCTGAGCCTGCAGGAGCTCCCAGCGCTCGATCACTCCTACAGTGTAGAGAGGAAAGGTGCGTCACACGCTTCAGCCTTTTCCTTCCGTATCCATCCATTTAAATGTAAGGTAATGTATTGCAGGTCGGGGCGTGGTCCTACCTGATGTCTGGGACTCTGAGCTGCTGGGATCTGCCAGTCCAGACACGGCGTCTTCTTCCTCCTTGAGCTCGAAGCCCATCCTCTTCACTGTGTCGATGCTGCCGCGACACTCCCCCAGCAGCCGCAGCTACACAATGATGTGTGTTACATTAGAGCTGTTAGTTTATACAGATTGTATCACATCTGTAAGGATGGCAAAGATTTTTAAACCAGATACGTGACGTAGTACGTTTTTATTTAGACTGAATTAACTCACTGACTTACAAAGTCTACAGACTTTTTATTCTCCTTCTTGTGATTTTAATCTCTCAATTTCAAAGTTTTTCTCATGGATTTATGATTTAAGAATTGCTGATAATAAAGTTTTTGTTGGACATTTGTGAGTTTTCTTGTTGTAAATTGTTGTAAAAATTAAAAAAATTTTCCTTGAAATATTTCCTTCTGCTGCTCCATTTTTCAGAGGTTTCCACTCATTAATTTGACTTTAAGATCACAGAATTTCTAGTGAACTTGTGACTTTTCATCTCAGGGAATATTCTTGTTTTATTGTGTATTTTTTTTACTTTTTCCCTTGTAAATTTGTGAGTTTTTTCTTATATATTTATAACTTTAGAATCTCAGAGAATATTTGAGGTTTTTTTGTATTTGTCAGTTTTATTCTCATAAATTTATAACTTTAGAATCTCAGAGAATATTTGAGTTTTTTTGTATTTGTCAGTTTTTTTTCTCATAAATTTATAACTTTATAATCTCAGAGAATATTTGAGTTAAATCTTGGAGAATTTCTGACTTTTTCTTATAAACTGTGTAAATCTACAACTTAAGTCTCAGAGATGTTTTCTCAGAATATTAACCTTCTCCACGGCTCTGTATTCATCTCATGGCCTTAATAAGCTGCTATAAGTCCTTCTACAGGTGAAAGTAATGTCATAAATCTGATGGTAAACAAACACAATAGGATTGGACTATAATGTGTTACAAACAGAATTATTCATCACTTTATGTAAAGTTTGGATCAAAGGAGATTCTCTAAAGTGTGTAGCGGTTAGCGCTTAGCGGTGAGGGTAACACCTACGTATCCCAGGTACGAGGCGTCCGGCTCGGAGCTGGTGGGCGTCCGGCAGCGGCTGCTGTCCATCTGCTGCAGCTGGAAGCGACTGGAGTCGGTAGAAGCAGCGTCTCCTGCAGACACGACATCATCTCATCATCTTTGTAGATCACGATCAAACATCAGATCATTATTTGAAACCATCCATGAGGCTCCGTTCAAACAGAGAAGCAGAATCATGAGTTATGTCTTCTGTTCTGGTCCATCCTTCATATCAAAGGTCCAAAGCATTTCTGTGTCTCTGTGTGAACGGAGCCTGTGGCGACTTTACTAGAAAACAAATCTGCAATCCGTTGAGCAAGAAGTTTAGATTAAGACTTTTTCACTGTGACAATTAAACAACATGCTTTTCTGAAACATAAAATGAGCATCAAATCAACCCAAAGAGGTTAGCGACACAGCGCACCGCAAACAAAAAGTAAGAAAGCCGGTTAGAGAGGAGGGTTAGGCTGAATTCCATTTCAGCTGCGCCCAATCAGAGGCCGAAGCAGAGCCGCTGGACTGAAGAGGTAAAAATGGAATTGATCCTATCCCAGGTGTTAAGACAGTCATTGGTTACAGGACGTGCCCAAAGTGTAGAAGAAGAGAAGAAATCAACACAAATCAAAAGTCCAAGCTGGTGAAGAGACTACAGGTGAGGTTTCACTCTGCTTCTGTTCAGACCTGGTATCAACACCCGTCCTGAGGGACAGCTCTGAGAACAGATCAGACCCTGGATCAGATCACTCAGACCACATTCAGGAGGTGGTCTGACCCACATTTAAGGACTCGAGAAGATTTAAAATCTTAGATCTGGAAACATGAGATTAATTTTCTTGTCTTAAAACTATTTATTACTTGTTTTTTTTATCCTACATACTTATTTCTAGACTGAATAACTTATTTCTAGATTTCTTGACTCGTCAAATTATCTTTCTGTATGGACAAAAAGCCATTTTCTCCTCAGATCCAGTCTTTATTTTTTTTCCATCAGCCACTGTCTGATTACCATTTAAAGTAAACGACGTATTTGGACTCTCTTACCCGTCGAGGTGAGCAGCAGACGTTTGTGAAGCCAGTGTTTCAACTGATTTCACCACTGAACTTGTGACCACAGTATCTGGAGGTTTCCTTTAAAAAGTTCCACAATTTCACTGCTGAGTCAACAGGAAGTGAATAAACCCTGCGACATGTTTACTAAATCATCCATGCTTCTTGTAAGTTCAGCATTAAATCAACACGATAAGTAAAAAGGGTTTACTTCATGTCTAAAATGATTTCCATTAAAAATCAGTCCGTTCTGTGAGTTGTTGACTGAGTAGAAACATAATAAACCTTCTGAAATGTTTTCTACGACAGATTCTAATCCTTTGGTTCTTTGTGTTAAAACCATTGAGCCCATCAGTCCCAGTGATCTGCGTGTTTATTAGCATTTAGAGATCCGATCACAGGCAGCAGAGACGCGTTCAGGTGTGACCTCACTCAGGACGGACGTTACGACCAGGTGTGAGCAGGTTCTGAGAGAACAGCTGTTTTGCCTACCAGTGCAGGACCTCAGTGTTTGTTGTGTAAGTTTAACAAAGGTCTCAGCGCTGTCTGGGATCACTACATCTGGAAGAAACATTATACAGTACACACATTCAGCAGCAGTACACTGGATGATTATTGATCACCAGACAGGTAAGTGATCAGTCACACTATCAGACACTCTAGTAACAATATACAGTGTGATAAAGTTTATCATCCAGCTTCTAGTCAAGTTCTACTGATCAGTCATAGAAAAACATGTTTTTAAAAAGTTTATTCTGACAAACTGTCCATGAAGTCACTCAGTCGGCTTAAACACTCTTAAAATGTTGTTTTAAATAATTATTTTTCATTATTTTAATTTCACGTGTCTGTATTCCATCTTAACTTATTTTAAATTCTATTATCTCCAGCAGATTTTACATTTTTACAGCAGTCTATCGCTCTTTTTATGCATCTTTTCCTCATTTTTACTACTTATTATTAAGTTTACATTAATTTTTCTGTAATTTGTTTTATGTTAATTCTCTGTCTTCTTTATATGAAGCACTTTCATTTAATTGCTTTTTTATTAAAAAGGTATTTTAGAATAATTGGGATGTCCTTCTATAGACAAACTCCTATTAAAACCCTTCTAGTTCAGAATCGCCTTCCTACTGTTTGGTGTTTAACTGATGCAAAAGGAAGTAAGATGAGGAATTAGACTGTAAAGAATACAAATATTATTCTATTGCACACATTTATATTCAAATTTTCTATTATCTTTGTGTTTTTTCGTGTGAGGTTTTAGCTCTTCATGCCTCAGTTAAACTAAACAACCAAACAACTGAAGAAGATGGAGTTTAAAGTAAAAAAAAAAAAAAACACCTAAAATGAGTTCTACGTCATCTCATCCAGTGAAGCATGAACGTCTGTTTAAGCTTGTGTTACTTCCTCAGAAAGGATGTGTGCTAATGCTGTTAGCTTAGAGGCTACGGCTTAAAAACACGTCTAAATAAGAAATCAGTCTGGGACTTGTGGAGACGTGGATTATAAGCTGTATGACGTCGTTTTATTTTAAATACAAGTCTCCATCTTTCTCAGCTGTCTGGGAGAAAACTGCAAATATGTTTTACCGTGAAGCTCCACAAATGTTTGGTGGATGAAGAACCTTCACCTGACTTTCCATCGACTTGGAGGTGAGGAGATGATGACTTTTGGATGAACTGATCTTTTAAAACATTTTCTGTTCAGAGGTCAGAATAGTGTCTGTTGGAACCTAACCTGACAAGGCGGAGGCAGGCCGCTGGAGGAAGTCTCCCTCCTCGCTCTGCTGCTCTCTCAGGGCCCTGCTGGCGCTCTCCAGCCCTCGGCTCAGATCGTAATCGTGGTCCCACTCCAGCGGGATGGAGTCCACGCTGACCGGGGTGTCTCTGCCCGAACGCTCGGTCCGGAGCTGGGCCGCCAGAGAGGCGGAGCGTCCGGAGGAGGGCAGAGGCGACAGGAAGCCGTCCCCCAAACGCTCATTCCACGGCAGGCCGGACAAGTCGCCCGGCTCGTCCAGCTCCAGCTCCCGGTCGGACAGCGACACTTCAGTATCGTCATCTGCAAGCTGCAGAGAAAGCTGTGACATTTTCACCACTATAGATCGTGACATCGTAGATAAATAGGGAAGCATTTTCTCAGGTCTTACAGGAAGTCGAATGAGCTTCTTGTAGTAGCGCTCCACACGACCAAACACCTCCTGGCAGTAGCGCTGCAGCTCCTCCAGCTCCTCCTCGATGACGGCGGCGTCCAGAGGCTCGCTCTTCTCTATCAGCGCCTCTCCGTGGTGGAAGATCTGCTCGATCTTGGCTGTGGTGAGGGAGATCTCCTGCTGGAACGACTGAGGAAGAGGAGGAAAAAAATGATAATCAATCTTAATTTCAAAATGCATGACCTTCACCAGATGATTTCCTGATTTCATTTTAACATAGTAGGACTTGTTTGATCTCACAATATTATCAAAGATCAAACATTAAGTCCAAGCTGTGCTGCCATTGGCTCCCATCCTGCATCTCTTCTCTCTCCTCCCGGGACGGTCCGGCTGGTCTGGATGAACGGTAGTGAAACTGATCATTCCAAAATAATGTGCTGCTCTGGATTCAGACCCTAATCCTCCTCCTCCAATGACCATTAGTGCATTTCTCTCATAGCTAATATGTGTTTCCAGCAATAAAGACAGATTAGAACAAAAATGCACCAAGTTTAAAGGAGCTACTGTTCTGTGCAAAGTCAGTCTGGCAACTAGACCACAAACCTCAGCCAAGACCAAACAATCCTACAAATCTGTTTAGCTTTTCTGACTCATAAATCTAAAAGACTCCAGTTAGGACGGCCCTGTGGGACTGAAACAGTGGGACAAACCTACCCTGAGCTGTTTGATCTTGGCCTGAATGTCACATTCGGAGAAGTGTTCAATGTTGGTGAGCTGCAGGTCCATCTCTGTCAGCCACACCAGGATGCCGTCTCTGGCCGTCTCAAACTCTTCTCTCTGACTAATAAAGTGCTGAAACAGGGACGCTGCTGTTAGGAGAGACTGAGCAGTTGAGACAGAAAGAAAGAGTGAGGAGGAACATTCAGAGAGGATGTAATAAAAGCACCTTCAGCCTGCGGAGGATCGACACCACCCTCTTCTGCAGGTTGTCCCACCGCTGGTTGGCGTCGTGGGACATCTCCCTCAGACGACAGGACGAGTCGGTGCGGTTCTCTCTGGCCAGGCGGCGGTACTGCTTGTTGATCAACTCCAGCTGGGTTAGGCTTTCGTGGACCTGCCTCTGGAACGCCTGCGTCAACATAGACCCTCATTAATACGGTGACAAACAACCATCTCCTCTGTCTCAGGTCTTAACAGATGACACAGAACACTTTTACAATACCTCAAACTTCTTCAGTTCCTCCTTGGCCACGGTGTACAGGACTCCGGAGGAGTTGGGCAGAGCTGCGGTCTTTTCCGAAGTGGCCAGCCACTCCTCAAATCTGGAAAAGTCATCCAGGAATTTCTGCCATAAACGCCACGTCTCCTCGATCCTGACAGAGGGGCGACATCGGTGGAAACGCAGTGAGGAAAATGTCATATTTACTTGCAGGAATATCCATAAAATCAAACGTTCCTGGTTTGATTCCCATCTTACTTGAGTCTCCTCTCCATAGACAAGGCACAGATGCTCCTCCAGCGTCGGTCAAGGCTACGAGTGGCCTGCTGGATGGAGTCACACTCCGCATCGGTGGCACAAGCGTCACAGTCGTGCAGAAGCACCTCGCATAGATTCAGAACGGACGCCACGCCGGTGCTGTGCTTCTCGATGTCACGCTGAAGCTCCTGAGTGGAGAGAAAAGAGAAGCAGAGTCTGGATGAGGTTAAACCAGGTTCAGCACGAAGGCCTCGAACACGTCCCGTTCTGGTTACCTGCTGGAGATCGAGCTTCCTCTGGATCTCCTGGAAGTCACAGGAGTCGTAGGCGATGGGTTTGGACAGCTCCGTCTCGATGTGGGCCAGCCAGGACCGCAGGCTGCTCATGTTCTTATCCAGCTGCTGCACGGCCACCAGAGTCTCCCTCAGCTTCTTCACTCTGAGAAGATCATTCGTTAATAAAAAAAAGAAAGAAAAGAGGCAAAGTGCGATTGTATCTTAGTCTCAGCTGTCTCGTCACCTGGCTCCGATGAGATCCAGGAGGTGCTGCCAGCGGTCGCTGACTTTGTGGAGTTTTTGTTCGATTTCAGCCGCCTTGCTCTTGTGACTGGCTCTGGCCAGACGCTCCCCCAGCTGGTGCAGCTGCAGCTTGTTCTCCTCAGCGATGGAGATCTCCTCCTGGTAGTCCTGAGACGCAGAGAAACACAACAAAAGAAGAACCAGTAGGTTTTCAGACAGACCTGAACATCGTAGGTAGTTGGTCTGGTCTGGATTTAAAGAACAACTGGAAATATATGAGCTGAGAAAAGATTTTTTAAAAATGGAGCAGGTCCAGTTGAAAGGTCATTTATTCTACTTCCTCCATCATCCCTCTATAGCAGCAGCAGGGTGTGAATGAGGATGGATGAGGTGCATCACCGGCTGTGGTGCAGCAGATTGTTTGTCATTATCATATTTTCCATTTACCTTGCGAAGCTTCTCGATCATCTCCTCGATGCTGATGTCTCCGTTTTGGGAGACCTTGCTCTCCATGTTGGTGAGCCACTCGCAGAGCTCCTTGTGTTTGTCGTTAAAGACGGTCCACTCGTTCAGCTTCTCGCTCACCTGCTGTCTGCGCAGCGACAGCTGCAGAGGCACAGCAGCACATACAGTATATATGCATCGGTTCAGTGCATCACTGTGAACAGTGCATGTTTTAAAAAAAGAGTCAAAAGGAAGCAGAGATCAGAGAGTTTCCTGTGTGCTTATTTGATCTGAACTACACAGGATGTTATGACCTGGAGGTTTCACTTCAAACTGCAGGAAATAGTCTTTTTGAGAACATGCAGAGACATTTTTAGTTATATTAAAGAAATGAGAGGAACAGTTCTTACTGTGTTTGTGAGAAAAAAACAAAGAAAATATTTTTTATTATGAATTAAAATGTGTAAACCTTCTCCTTCCATTAGCTTCATATGTAATATAATATATTTAGAGTCATATAAATGATGGGAGGCTGTATTTGA
This sequence comes from Chaunax sp. Z400, assembly GCA_037577475.1. Classification (NCBI taxonomy): domain Eukaryota; kingdom Metazoa; phylum Chordata; class Actinopteri; order Lophiiformes; family Chaunacidae; genus Chaunax; species Chaunax sp. Z400. Next base: position 1,940,436 of record CM075194.1, on the reverse strand, counting down.
TGTTTACCTGACACCTTCCAGACCAAACTAACAGATTATGATTGTCTGATACCAGCAGCACCGTTTCATATCTAAATGATGTTTTAAAATATGTTTCATGACTTCTACTTGAATAACGTCCCGACAGCATCAGCACACTGTGTATTCAGAGCATCTCTGTCGTCTCTACCTGGTGGCAGATTTCGTCCCATTGTCGATGCAGCAGCTCGATTCGCTCCTGCAGGACCGACAGGTCGTCGGCGCTGATGTAGCAGGACAGAGACTCCCGCAGCACCGCCAGGTGGGCCAGATCTCCGGTCCAGCCGTCAAACGTGTTCTCCAGGTCCTGTCGTCCAAAATCAGTTCATTATTAAAACAACTCAAGAGATGAGGAAACACTTTTTTTTTTACTTCAGGGTCGTCAAAGCCACAAAACAACAACAAACAAAACATGTTTTACAAACACAGTAAACACAAAACAACATTAACAAACAAATGCATTTTTTTTTCCAGATACAAAATGTACCCGTCAATAAAAAACACCACAGTCTCAGCTGTTTAAATTGACTCATAGCACCACCTGCTGTTGTGGAGCTACTCAGGACATTTGAGAGAAAAAATGATATTTTTCTTTTTTTAGGAAGTATTTTTTGTTTCCAAAGCATCTTTTTTTGGTAATATGTTTTGAGTTTGTTTGATTGGAATTGTTTTGAATTGAATGTTTCTGTTAGTTCATTGTGTTAATGATGTTTTTATATTTGTGTGTTGACTTTGTTGGTGATTTTTCTTTGTTTGTTAAGTGGTGAGGCTCCACTGATGTGTGAGTCTTTCTGTCTGGAGGCTGTTACCTTGCAGCGCAGCTGCTCAGCCTGCAGATCCTCGTGATGATCAGGAAGAGGCTGAGAGAGCTGCCGTTTGAAGGCTCGAAGTTTCTCCAGTGATCCACCGATGCCTCTCTCACACCTCTCCCAGTCCTGCACACGACACAAACAACAGGACATCAGTCATAATGGTTCTTCTTCTACTAATTAAGACTTGTTTGTTATTCCACATCACATCACAGCTGATTCTGCATTCAAACCTGCTCCAATAAAGCAAAACATGCCTCCAGTCACATTCCCATCACTAAACAAGCTGCTCTCCACACATTTGTCTGGTTTACCTTTAACAAGGTGGCCAGCTCCTTCTTCTGTTCGTCAAGCCGGATGCTGGTGTGTTTCCATCGCTCCTGGATGTCAGTGAGCTCCGACTGCAGGGCCACCTCCGCCCGGCTATCGGCCGACAGGAGCAGCTGTCTGCCAGCCTCCACGGTCAGGATGTAGCTGCCCTGCTGACGCTGCAGAACCTTTTCCTTCAGCTGAACCACAAAACAGATCAGATCATTCGTAACGGTCGCTTTGCCAAGATTATCTGGTAACTTGAAGTCTTTCCTGATCCAGTCTAAACCTCCTGAACATCTAGATGACTGCTGATAATGACTTTGTACCTGGACAGCGTCCAGCATGCAGCGGGCTTGTTGCAGAGCCACTGTAGCCCCCACCTGCAGGGCCTCTGCAGGGTGGGAGATCTCCACCAGCCATCTGCGCAGCTTCTCCACCATTTCTCTGTAGCGCTGCCACTGGCGGATCAGACCGTCGATGATGCCCCGCCTCTGTTGGGCACGCCGCACGACGCCCTGCCATTGGTTACTCAGTAGGGCCAACTTCAGGTTGAACTCATCTCTGCAGGACGAGGATATAACATCTAGCAAACGTTTTTCTCAGAGCATTAAGACATTAAATGTTGGACTAACTGACCTGTCGTCGACCTGACCCTGTTCCAACATCCTCTGTCCATCACTGATGATTGAGTGCAGGATCTGCTGTCGACTGAACATCTCAGCTTGGAATAACTGGAAGACAACATATTGATTAGTGATGATTTAAGGATCAGTTGACCCAAAAAAGAAAACTAAGTCACTGCCTTGACAGACAGACCGATGGAAATAAAAACGTGCATCAGTGTCTTTTACTTAAAAGGAACTAACCTCGTGAGCTTTTTGCTGCTCCATTAAACTCTGGTAGTTCCCGGATATTTCCACAGCCAGGTTCTCTTCTGTTTGGACCAAGAACTCCATCCATGTTTCACATTTCTCCAGGAAGGTCTGCTGCTGCAGCAGGAAGGACTGCAGTTTGCTGCAATGATAAAGACATACAGCACATTAACTCCCTTTAACGAGCCCTTTCTTTTGCCTTGTGCGTCTGCTTCATAGGTCATACCTGAATCTCTCTGTGGTCTGTACCGAGGCTGCTGACCAGCTCCTGTTGAGGTTCTGTGTGCGTTTGATCTCTGAATCGTTGAGAGGGAGCCGGTAACCCAGCTCGTTGAGACGCTCCAGCTCAGGAGCCATGCTGCTGAACTTCAGCATGAGCCTCTGCAGGAGCACAACACAGAAATGTTACCAAGGATTTCTGGTAAATCAATGAAACTGATGAGTTCAAGTCAATGACAAACTGAAAGCACACCTTGAGTTCCTCCATGCGGTCCTGGATGAGCGTGAGGTCGGTGGTGCCGTTGGGATCTTGCACCTTCAGAGCCTCCTCAGCTTCAACGATCCAGCAGCCCAGTGAGTCCAGCTGGTCATTGAAGGTTTCATAGTCCTGAACTCCAGTCTGGTGTAGAGGAGAAAGTCATCACTGCCTGACTGACCACTAGGAGTCACAGCTATTATGATAAGAGCTGCTCTGTACCTGCAGAGTGGTGAGCTGTCTGCTGAGAGCCTGCTCCACGGAGGCCAGGCGCTGGGTGAGAGAGACCCGGTCAGACTGGATGGCAGACGCCGCTGATGTGTCCACCTGCTGTTTCAGCTGATCTCCCAGTTCTTGGAGAACCTGCAGGGAGGCCTGCACTGGAGCCTGGCATTGGAGCACCTCCTGACACAAAGCATATGCATCCATTTTCAACACTTTCATGTTGCAGCAACACATTCAAGCACTGAACAAACACTTCGATGTAAAATCAGCAGCGGCGCTGCTGAGGCCTCGCTCACGCTGCACTCTTGGATCCATTTGGACACCTCCTCGTCGGCGATGTTCTTGCTGCAGGCGAGCTTGAGGAGCTGGTCTGCCTTCTCCTCCTGCAGCTGGATGCCGCTGCAGCTCCGCTCGTACAGCTCCTTGTAGCGCTGCCAGAGCTGAAGCAACGCTTTGCTGCTTCTCAGACGCTCCGCAATCTCCTCCAGTAGGCTAGTCCACCTGCACGCAGATATGACACAGATCAATAAGACGGATAATGGAAAGGAAAAAAAGAAACGGCTCCGTGTTACCAGCTATGGCTGTTGTTTCAGGTGTTTCCTGTCTCTCACACAGTTTCAGCTGGGCTCAGTCTGAGTGTAACCGTGTGCTTGATGTAATAATTCTAAGACATTTACACCAATGATGACAACTCTAGAATTTAGAAGAATCATCTGACCTGGTTTTAAGATCTTTTTACTCAAATTAAGGAAGAAACAACAGTGACAGAAAATTTTAAAGCTAGTTTTGAGTTTATTCTCCTCATGTGTTTGGAATGAGTCACTTATTTCAAGAGATTTCTCACTTTTCTAAAGTTTCAAGAAATGTTAACCGTATTTATTTCTTGTATTTAGATACACTGCTGTGTTTATTATTAGAAATACTATAATCCATTATCGCTAAAAAAGAGAAAAAAAGGGAACTTGCAAAAACCAACCAAAAACAAACAAATGATTTCATACAGCTTGATGACATCATCCAAGTCTCCAGAGATCCCAGACTGATTTGAGACGATGTCATTTACACCATTTTTTAAAGCTGGAATCGTAGCCGCAAAGCTAAAAGTGGTAGCTTGGGTGGTAGCACAAGCTGGAATGGACCACTAGATGAGGTCAACTTCAGCTGAGCTCCGTCTGCAGTGAGTGAAGAAAGCTTCTGGGTAGGAGAGAAAGGGAAGGACCTTCTCAGGGAAGGACCACGACCCAGGGGCTTCCACAGACTTGGATTAGGTCAGATGAAGTGTATGGAGTCATTGTATGTTTGGTTTTGGTTGTTATACATTTTAAAATAAGCCCACATTTTCTTCAATGCTGTTTCTTTGTTTTACTGTGAAGCTCCAAACTTAGAAACTTCTCCCATTTTTCCATCAGCGTGGAGGCGAGTGCAGCAACGTCTGAATATTCATTTTGGGTGAACTGTTCCTTTAAGATCACCTTGCATTGACGTCCTTCAGGGCGTTGTTGAGAGAATCTGACACTGAAGGGTGACACTCCCTCAGCAGCTGGTGGGTCACTGCACCGAACCGCCTCAGACTGCTCTCCTGTTTCTCCAGCTCCTCCCGTAAATCCTTCAGACACACAAAGGCAAACGTTTAGAAACCCTGCGGTCATCTATCTAACAGGTCTGTGCAGCTCGAGGCCGTCTAAGGGCTGAAATAATTCATCCAACATTACCTGCAGACTTTGCACCTGCAGCTGAACGGCCTCCAGGGAGCCGGTGAGGAGGCGGAAACGAGACACGGAGTACCTTCCCTCCATCAGGTAGCCATTGATCTCCTCTGAGGCCCGCTTGTACAGACTCCACTGATCCAGCACCGACTTCAGGCTGATCTTCAGCTGCCCGATCTGGTGAAAAAACACATTCAGTCTGGAGATCAGATCAGGCCAGAATACATAGAACAGACAGTGGAAAGAGAACGGGGGGAGCTCACCAAGTGGTCCAAGTTAGCCCAGGTGTGATTGACACCCTGGAGCTTCTCCATGACGATGGCACAGGCCTCATCTGTCTTGTTCTGGACGAGGGCACAGCCCTGCTCCTCCACCCTCTCCAGTTCTTTCTCTTTCTCCTTCACCACCTCTTCCATCTCCTAAACGTTTTAACAGAAAGCTGTGACAGCATGCAGAGGGCGGGGCTGAACATGTTTTAAAGCAGTGCTGCTGCAAGGAAGAGAAGCCCACCTGACAGTCCTTCAGAGCGTTCTGCACAGACGTCAGATCCTCTATTCGCTGCTTCCTCTTCAACCTTTCTTCCTGCGCTGCCATCCAGGACTTCAGGGCCTGAACGCTGCTCTCGTACTCCAACCACATCTCCAGAAGGCTCTCCAGGAACTGGATCTGAAAGTCACGCCAACGTAACATCTTGATTTTTGCTCGGATAAAAGAACGCCAGCTGTTATAGGTTCACTGACAGCATCAGCGTCTGCTGTCTCACCCTCTCATTGATGCGGCCCTGCAGGATCTGCCAGCGTCGATTCATGGCTCCCAGTCGCTCGGCGAAGTCGGTCTTATCGCTGCGCTTGCTCTCCATGTCCTGACCACCGATCTGCAGAACCGACTGGTTGACAAAGTCCACAGTCAGCTGCTTACAGCTCAGATCTACTCTGAAGCCCTGAATCACAGGAAATAGCCGGAGATTCAAAGTTAAAACAGCTGCAACAGATGAACAACGAGGAAACACTCAGAGAGCGTATAAAACAGCCGACGTCTTCATCAGGAGAGATGAAGAGTTTCCAGAACAAACCACAACAAACGTTAAACATTCACAAAAATTAGAATTATTTATACAGAAATCAAGCATCCATATAAAATATAGTGGTTCAGTTTGAAAGAACAGACATTAAATAAAAAAATCTAAATATATGTACATTTAAATATTTCTTAATATTTAACTCTGCATAATAAAAAAACATTTCTTTTTTTTCACGATATTTAAAAGTTAAATATTGAGAAATAATTAAACACATGAATGTTTAGAATTATAAATTTAATAGATTTTCTTTCACATTATGGATACTTGTTTTCTCTGGAAATGATTCTATTTTATGTGAATAAATATTTCACAGTGTTATAATTGATTTTTTTAATTCATTGATTATATGTCTCTGATCGTTTAATATATGTTGACTATGCTCTGATTGTAGCTAAAAAATATTAATATGTTTGCGATCCTTTAAAAACAAACCTTTCTACATCCTTTAAATACATGCTAAAAATGCTAAACATGTATGTAACCGTCACACATCCTCCTTCTATAACGAGTCAAACGTGCCGTGAATATAAAAAGTCCATCACCTTGTATTTCTGTAAGTAGTCCTGGATCACATTTGAGCCCACTGCGCTCTTCAGGTTCTCCTCGTCCTCCTCAATGACGTTCTCCATCAGTGATATCCAGTTAAACAGCTCAGAGATGGCATGACGGGAGGCCAGCTTCTCCATCTGGATCTGAGGAGCAGCGTATGAGTGGATGAATATGAGTGAAGCAGCAGAGAGCAGTAACCCTGCAGCAGGCCTGCAGCCTTTTCGGGGGGCATGTGGCGCTACCTGGTGCAGCTTCTCCTGGACCACCGGGATGCGTGTGAGCAGCTCGGTCCACTGAGTGTCTATGCGAGCCAGGTCCGACCGCAGCACCACCGTGTCCACCTTCTTCAGACGCAGGAGCTGGTTGCCCTCGGTTACCACCGAGCTCTTCAGGCTGGACTGGCCTTCGACTTCCTTTGAAAACTCCTGAGACAGTGACAGGATACACTGTTTAGTCTCTGAATATAACTGTTATCTTTTACTGTATAAAAAGAGTCGTCTGACATCCCTTAAAAAATAAGCAGCAATGCTTCAGTTTACGACAAATCCTCCATTCCTTTGGTGAAACTACAGATATTGTTTAGGATATTCAGAGTCCCTCTAAAATCATGTTTCCATGGAGAAAATCAAAAGATAAACTTTGTTTTATTCAAGGTTAATAAATGTGTGAAGTTTGGTGAAGCTAGTGTGTACAGTTTGTGATTTCCTGACTGCTGGAGCGTTGGTGACGACGGTGTTGGTGGAGGTGTGCTCTCTGGATACTTTGGTCCAGAAGGATGGAGAGAGGAGTGAAGGAAGAGTGATGAGTGTGAATCTACACAAACAAAAAGCAGATCTGTGTCCTCACAAGGAAAGCAGAGAGATGCTCTCTGACGGTTTCCAGCTCCTGAGGAACTAAGACGGCCTGCGTGTTCCAGAACTCCAGACGCTCCAGAGCCGACTGCAGCCACTGGCTGAGGTCTGCACACTCCCTCTGGTACCTGGAGGAACAGCATCAGCACCATAGAACACAGTCACCTTATGTGGAATCATTGATCATGTGTGAATATGAATGATTCTGACCTGGTCCAGTGTTTCAGGATGGCCTCCAGACGCTGCAGCTCCTTGTTGACCTTGCTGGTGTTGTTGAGCCAGTGTTCTCCCAGCAGTGTGAGCTGATTCTCCAGAGCAGGACAGCACACCGACATCAGGAGATGTTTGCCCTCATCCAGAACCTGGTACAGCTTGTGCTGGTGCTCCACCAGTCTCCCCTTTAGACCCTTTACAGAGGACAGAGGAGGAGCAGATGATGGACCAACAGCATCTGGAGGATTATTTTACATCCTAAAATCTGTACTGGTGACACTTTGTACCTGAAACAAGGAGATTCTGTCCATGAGCCTCTCCTCTGTCTCCTCCACCAGGCCAACAGAAGGGAAACTTCCTTCAACTGCTTCCAACTGGCGGTTCAAACTCTGGTAGTCCTGCACCAAGCGGCACCACATCTAAAAAATAAGAATATGCAGAATGTTAAATAATAAATACATAGACTTAAAAAAATTGGACCAACATCACATCTTGTGTGAGCCACAAAAATAAAAGATTCAAATAAAAATTTCAGAAAAATACAAAAAAATATTAAAAATAAAATGAAAATTTTACTAAATAAAGGAAAATAGCAATAATAAATAACTAATAAAATAAAACTAAAGAAAGTAATAAGTAAATAAAAACCAAGTAATAATTAATAGGATACAGACATAAAAATAATAAACAAAAAGATAAATAAGAATAAAATACAAATCTTTCGGACCAACATCTTGTCATTATTTGAATCCTTTATTTTTCTGGATTGGACAGTTCCAGAAAATAAAAATAATAACGTATAAATTAAATTAAATAAATTAATAAAATGTAAAAATTAAACTAAAATAAATGGATTAAATAATATTAAGAATAAAAAGATGCAGTTCAAATAATGACATTTTCAGATTTCCTATGACAGAAAAAAAATTATATAAATACAATAAATAAATTAAATAAAATGAACAGAAACAATAAATAATAGTAAATAAAATACAACCAACATGTCTTGTGTGTAAATAAGTGATTGAAATGAAATGAAGATATAAACATTATATGAACAGAATATAAACATTATATAAACAGTATATAAACATTAACAGTATATAAACATTATATAAACAGTAACAGTATATAAACATTATATAAACAGTAACAGTATATAAACATTATATAAACGGTATATATAAAGTATATAAAGTATATAAACAGTATATAAACAGTATATAAACAGGATTCCTCTCACCTCCAGGATCCCCTCCAGCTCCACTCCTTTGCTGTGGGCCTGTTTGAGGACGATCTGAGCTTCAGCCAGCATCTCCTCCAGGATCTGACTCTCTTTGGGGAGCATCAGACCGCTGATCTTTCTGAAGTACGTTTCTGTTAGAATCATGTGGGACTCGAGACCCTGGAAGAACTCCTACAAACACAAACATCATTACTAGTTTGGTATTTAGTGTTTCACACGGTTCATGAGCTGAACAGAGCTGCAGACCTTATGTTTGTCCAGGTGGTTTTGAACTTCCTCCACAGAACTGGCGATGATCCTCTGATTGGCAGCCATCTTGTCTTTAGCGGTGTCCACCAGGTCAGCCAGGTCCTGTAGGGCTCGCTCGTACTGCTCCTTCAGAGCCATGTTCTGGTTGAGGCCGCTGCGCCGGGATCCCACCGTCATCACCAGCTCCTCATAGGAATCCTGAAAACACATGTTCCTTTTACTTATCAAAGTCCTTCTGTAATGATAAAATAATACTGGCATCACATGTAAAACACAACAATACTCTACAGATGGAGTTCTAAATAAGTAAAGCCTATTGTGGGGAGCTTTTACGATGTGGTTTTCAGTCTGAGCATCTTTTGGTGACGCGTCACCTGCAGCTTTAGTATTTTGTTGGTTGACATCTGATCCGTCTGCAGAGCCACTCCTCTGGTCTTCAGTTCTGTGATCCTCTGCTCAAAGTCTTTCAGGCTCTCCTCTGCAGTGGAAATAACCTGAGAGACACGACGGCACAGAAATTAACCACATTCACAACCACAGTTTGTTCACAGTCAGCATGAACAGCTGTGTGTCGTACCTCTAGTTGCCTGGAGGCGGGTCTGTCCATGGCTCCAGCTAAGGCCTGGAGGATCTGGCACTTGGTCTCAATTAAAGCCGTTTGGAGAAGTTGTAGCTCAGTCTGCATCGGACAGAAAATATGACAATGTTTGTATTATTATTCACCCAGAAATGAAAATTCGGTCTCAATCTTCTCAAGCAAAAGCGTTGTCGTGTGAATGGGACCTGAGAAACTTCATCCAACCTTCCATCAGCACTGGGAGTGTTTATCATCTTTAGGTGAACTGGTCCTTTATGCTGTGTGGGTTTGTGATACACATAATACTGACATACAGAAAAGTTTCTGTTGTGTTTCTGAAAAGCCAACCTGGTAGGCGGTGAGCTCGTGTGCTCTGGTTCTCATGTGGTCACAGCGCTGCCCCAGAGCACAACCCAGAGCTCCTAACCTCTCCTTCAGGCAGTCCAGGTTGTCCTCCAGCAGCGCCCGGTCCTCCCGTCTCATCCCCGAAGACCCGGCGAGCAGAGCCTGGCTGAGCTTCACGTCCTCTGTGACGTGCCTCACATCGCTCTCTAAAGTCTGGAGTAAAGTTCAGAACAGGACATTCTGTCTGGAGTGCAGAAATACTGCAGATCTGATTGGTTATTCCCACATGCTACATGCTGATTTTTAATAAACTTGTAGTAGTGATCTGGTATTGTAAACCCTCTGCCCTGACTGTACCTCTTGCTCCTGTAGCTCCGTCTCCATGTTTTCAGCCAGCAGCACTGAACCAGAGAGGACGTCGTTCTCCACACCATCCAGCCAGGAGGAGGTGGACGACACGGCGGCGTAGAGCTGCTGCTCCATCTGTGGCACCTGAGTTTCACCTCCACCGGGCTGAGAACATACGACAGCTTTTCTTTGAAACATGCTCAACTGACTTTATTACATAAATATGATATATAAATAGTAAAACCTGAGCGGTCATGTCCTCGACTGTCTGTCTGAAGGTGTCATACAGAGTCTTCAGGGAGGATTTGTCCGCCTGTTCTCCTTTAAACAGAGATCCAGCTGTGGTCAAACGAGAAGCTCTGGAATATACCTGCAAATAAATAAATACAGACAAGACTCAACGATAGTGGTGGAGTGAAAAAGTGAAAAAACTCTCTGTCCTCTAGTCTCGATGCACCTAATCGCCTCAAAGACCACCATGGAGATCATCATTACCTCTTTATTTTTCTATGTGGCTCCTAAAACCTGCCGCTGAGCAACATCATCACACTTTAAAGGACTCCTACTTCATGCTAACAGCAGGGATGTGAACAGGTCTGTACCGGCTGTTTGTGGTCCTGCTCCAGGGTTTTCTGCAGGAGCTGCAGCTTGGTTTTGAGCTCCAGTCTCAGACTCTCCCATCGCTGCCTCATCTGCTCTTGAGCCGCCTGAGATTCCCTCTCTCCTAAAGCAGCTGGTGAAAATGGCTCCGTTGTGCTGCACAGAGACAGGAAGATGAATTCATTATTGTTCCATTTATAGTCCAGTAGTAGTATCTGAGTCGTAACTGTGACTGTGTGGTTAAATAGTAGGTAACATACCTGGTAGTGCTGGGCGAGGCCTGCTGGATGAGGATCTCCTCTCCTCTGCTCGCAACCGACTGGAGCAACTTTTTCTGTTCAGCCAGCTGCGCCTCCAGCTCCTGTAGAGCAAATAAGAAACTGTTTATTACACTTTGTACGATATAAGTTCATGAAATGTTTTTAACACAACAGTCACAGACAAGAAAGGCATTTTTTTCATTGTAAGAAGATGGTATTATTTTATTTTTACAATCAGAAATTTATGCCTTTCCAATGCAAATATGCTGCATAATGAAAGAGTGAAAAAACCAACAACAAAATCATGGAAGGAATAGAATATACCCTCTGTCTCTGCAGACTGTCCTCCTGTTGTTGGGATCGTGTGGTCCGGGCCTGGGCCAGCCAGTCCTGCACACTGGGACTCTGAGAGAGGCTGGAGTCTGAGTCGCTCTCCTCCTGCTCCTGCAGGGAGCCCTGTGGGAGCAGACAGCGTTTCAGCCTCAGATTTATTACTGCGGATGGGTTTAAATGCATCGTTGTTATATGAGAACTCTCAGAGGTACACCCTCAGAGGTACACCCTCAGAGGTACACCCTCAGAGGTACACCCTCAGAGGTACACCCTCAGAGGTACACCCTCAGAGGAAATGCAGAAGCAAAGAAAAAGGAGATTCAGGGCTAACATTCAGTTTTCTCACAGATGATGTCATCATTTGTTATGCTTAGTTGACAGACAGGTAACACTAGACATGATCATGTTGTAATGGACTGAATGGTGCCGTTATAAAAAACATCACGTGTGTTATTGTAAAATGTTCATATCCGCTGTAGGGACTGAAGCTAACATCCTGTGATGTTCGGATTTCAGGACAACATGCACACACTTTAATATTTGGGTCGTACGTAGCACCCTCACCTGGATGTTAATCTGCTTGTCTTGTAGCATCCTCTGCAGCTCCAGCAGGCCTCCCTTCAACGTGCCTAACTTCCTGACCAGCTGCTCGGCCTCCTCTCTCGTCTCCGTCCGACCCTCCAGCAGCAGGTTCTCGCTGTGCATGGACAGCTCTGACAGCGCCAGCACCTTCTCTTCAATCTCCAGCAGCATGTTCTGCAGTAGCAGCAGGAGAGAAGCCATCTCATACATGATGTCACACCACCGACAGACAAACGGAGGGTCAGGGTCTGACTGAGGCCCCCCTACACCAGCAGCTTTCCTAAGCCAGAGGACAGCCAGAGCTCTCCCTCTGCTGTCATCCTTGGCCAACCTCTCCTGCCTTGCCTCCTGTGCAACATATTACCACTAATCCTTCATGCTCCATGCTCTGCAGCTCTCAAAAGATTCTCCTGTGCAGAACACCATCCTGAATCCAGACGGGTTAAGGATTCCCATCAGTGAAGGCTGCTCCAACGTTTGAGGAAACATTTGTTTTCCAACAGCTCTGCCTTCGATGGTGTCAGCAGGTTATTCTCAGGCAGAGAGTAACCCTCCCTCCCTCCCGCCCTCCCTCCCGCCTTACCCTTGCTGTTCTCTTGGATTCCCCTACTTGAATATCCAAGCAGCTTTTTCACCAACACCAATCCCGGCAGCAGGATCTATTAATCGCCTGAAAGCCACAGGCCCTGAATGCTAACAGGCCCCTGTCCCACAGAGTCACCTTCATAATCTTCTTAAGACTAGTGCTACAGTCTCCTCTGAGCCCAGCCTCCTGAATGCCGCTATAACTCTGCTAATGCTCTTGTTTACTGGCTGAAAGGTCCTGCCCCCGTACCTCAGTATCCAAAACTCTCATCCATGACAACCTGCAATGAAAGTCAACTCATAAATTAATTTATATATATGTATATATATAATTAATAACTCTAATTTTTCTTTAAGACACTGTATTCATCCCACAGGGGGAAATTCTTCCTCTGCATTTGACCCCTCCCTGAGGAGCAGTGGGCTGCCTTTACGGCGCCTGGGGAGCAAACCGGGGTTCAGTATCTTTACTCAAGGATACTTCGACTTGTAGACTTGCAGGGGCTGGGGATCGAACCCCTGACCTCTGGTTCCGCTCTACCTCCTGAGCCACAGACCTGACATTCAGCCAGCTGATCCTCCACATCCGTCTCCTCCAGAGGTTCCAGGATGGAGGTGACGGCGCCTCTCGTTCTGATCAGCCACAGGTCCAGTTCATCTGCCTTGGTGTGATAGAGCTGTATGGCCTGTTCCTGCCGCTGACCCTCCAGACGGTCACTGACACGCTCCTAAGGAACAGCACAGCATATTTTACTTTCATTCTGCAACACAGTACTAATAATAATAATATTAGCAGTAATGCATTGTCACAATGTTCCCCATCACTACCTCCAGCAGCTGCTGCTTCCCTGAGGCCTTCATGCGGATGGTGGCCATCCTCTCCGCTAACACAGCGAGGGAGGACTGCATGGCCAACTGGTCAGCCATGTCTGAGTCCACAGCATTTGAAGCCAGATCCTCAGTGAAGCTCGTCTGCAGCCTGTTGATGTCCTCCTGCGCACTCTGTATCTCTTCTATCAGACCCTGCAGAGGACAGCAGCGTGAGAGGATCCAAATATTTACTCATTAGTTCCCTATTGAAGGCAACTTTTGTTGGAAGAAGGTAGAAGGTAGTGGAACAGTGATTGTTTTACTGTAAACTGTGATGTCATAAATGCAAAACAAGGTATATACAAGGTATATTTTTTATTTTCTGGTGGAGTTTTTATTTTCTATTTTATTTTATTTTACCTCGTGTGCCTGAATGTGGCTGTCTGGGCTTCTGTCTGCCTCCAGAGGCTCGCTCAGTTTGGCCTCCAGAGCTTCCATTTTAGAGGAGATGGACTGGAGTGACCCCTGGTAATGCTGCTGCTTCTCCAGAGCCTCATAGAGAGACCTCTGCTTCTCACTGATCTAGAGGAAGCCAAAATGGACGATGTTAGAACAGACAGGCTGATGACGGTCAGTGAGAATCAATAAACCACCAGCTGGCCTCAGATTATTCACATACCACGTTCTTTAATGTCTCCCATGAGCGCTGTAAGTCATCTAAGTTGGCCACAGACTCTAACGTTGGGTCGTATAATTCCTGGATTGGAGCTCTGGTGAGTGTTCCTCTTCCCATCTAAAAACAGCAGCAAAATGTATTGTTAGTCATGATGGACCTGCAGATGGTTTATTTTTGCACTATTCATTCATTAACTGAGAGCTTTGGTACTAAGGTCAGAGAAAAGAGAGAAGGTGGATGATACCTTCGTTACAGTGACTTCGGTGTGAGTGATGGGAGAAGGAGAGCGACAGACAGGAGAAGAAGAGACCTCGCTGTTAGTGCCCTCCTCGCCGGACTCCTCGGTTACAGGAGACAGGAGGGTGTGACAGCGGCCGGCCATCACCTGACGCGCCACGGAACAATCAGGAGCAGAGGAGCAGATGTGGAGGGTGGAGTGTGAAAGATTCATTATCATCTAACAGCCTGTTCATACCTGATATCAGGTGATCATTTCTGATCACATCTCACTTTACCATATGGAAATAAACACTGGATGGATTTTAACATTGCAGGAGGATTCAGGATTTTTTTTTTTACTTTCATGAAGAAGCTGTACATTTTTGAGTGAATCTGGATAAAGGAAAAAAAAAATTAAAAATTCAGGATTTTTTTTAAAAACATGAAAGGCAAATTTCAAAATGTAAATCACTTTTTTAAGGAATTCATAAATATTGTTATTTATTGTTGTTATTTGATATAATATAAAGGTGTGAACAGGCTTTATGAGGCATAACGCCCCTTAAAAAATTATAATAAAAGCAGGTTAAAAGGCTTAATTAGTAAATTAAAGGAATAAGACTATTTAGAACTAAAGCCAGAAATAACAGACTGAGTCGAGAGGTTATTAATAAAGCGATGTCATCAGAAACACTGGTTTCTCTCACCATCAGTGCTTGAGCTGAACCTTTCTTGGGTTTCTCCTCCTCCACCTCCTGCAGCGCCTCCACGTCGCTCACCGTCAGCAGCATGGTGGCGTGTTTGGCCTTCACTGCCAGCATCTTGCACTTTGAATTTAGCGACGCTATCTGCTCCTGGTACCCTTTAATCTTCTGGGCCAGTTCCTTTTCAAAGACACAAGATTTGAACTTACTATGCAGTTCTGAGAACATCTGATCTATGGAACAGCAGGATGTCAGGACTGAATTAATATAGATGTTGCAGTGAAGTGGATCTGGATTTAGTACTTCTGTCTACATTTGATTTGTGTGGGTTTTGTACTTCGTGGTGAAGGATCTGGGCCTGCAGCTCCTGGATGTTGATCGTGGGGATTGGTCGGTCCTGGATGACGTGGTGGGCCTCCTCGATCAGGCCCTGGAGGTCTCTGACCTCCTGTTCGTATTGCTCGTACTGCACCACTGCCTCCTAAATAAAAAACATGAACGTGATTTGTTGCTGTTTGATGAAAATTTAAAACCTTGTAAAAAAAAAATATGCATGAGAATCATTCAATAAAAAGGAAAATGGCATCATGAGAAACGTTTGTGTATTTATTTTCTTTGTCTGTGACATCAAAATAAATCTTAAAGCTTGTGGCTCAGTCTGCTGACACACCCTGCACTGAATGCTGTGTCATAATGTAGGATTGACAGCAATATGTTTCTGTGCTGAAGCAACAGCGCCCCCCACTGCACCTGTAGTATGTTGCATTGCTGAATTGCCACGTGCTGCAGCTGACTGGCCTCTTGCTGCAGACGCAGCGCCGTGCGACAGATGGCGAGGTTGGGCATCACCTCCTCTGGGACCAGCAGAGCACTCTGACACAGCTGCACCGTCTGCACCTGCTGCTTGAAGCTCTCCATATCTGACAGCAGACGCTGCATAAAACAGAGAAAGTTTGCATCACGTGAAACTGAAATGTGCAAAGTAAGCAGAGAAAGTGCTTCCTGACAAATGACATATTGTGGATTATTTCAGTGGTTACTTGTCTCTGAGCCAGCTGCTCTTTGAGGCTCTGACGTGCCAACTCTGGTGAGGTCAGCGTGGCTTGGACCTGCTCCAGAGCAACATGTAGGGCCTTAACTTCACACTCCAGGCCTTCCATACTCTGAGGACACATCATAAATGTGTCAGTTATACGTACTAACTCTCCTTCATTAAAAACCTTTTTTTTCTCTGTACCTTATTTGCATCCTCCAGGCTCTGCAGCCGTATCTTGGTGCTCTGCTGGAGCTCCTCAGTGTGTCGACTGAGCTCACAAACCTGTTGGCTCATCGACTCGACCTGCAGCACCTCAGACAGAAGCTCCACTTTCTCTGCCATTGATTCCAGGTCTCCATGGAGCTCCCGAGACTCTCGAAGGACGCCCTACACGCAGGGAAACGAGGCAGTGAATGAAAGGTAAGAGTGGAAACGTCTACTAGTGGAAAGAGACGTCATTCTCAGCAACATGCATCTTCTCTAAATGTGTTGCAAGAGTAAAAAAATGAATGAGAATGAATCCAAAATTCTGCAGCTGAACATCACAGCGAGGATGAACTCAGCTCACCTGGTACATTCGTATCTGCTCCTGCAGATGAACAGAGGAGTTCCAGATGATGTTTGCCCTCAGCAGGCTTTTGGCTTTCTCCGCCCACCTCAAAATAAAGTCCAGCATCTCGTTGTATTCGTCTAAATAGCAAACAGCCTACGGAACAAAGACATCAGGGAGGCCATGATGTTAAAGTAGAAAGAGAAAAATAACTTTTCTGTATAGGAGAGCTGAGAAGGCGAACCTTTTTCAGCCAGTTGTTCCGACAGTCTGCTAGCCGCGTCGTGTGGTGATGCATCTCTGACAGCTTGCTGATGGCGTCGCCGAGCTGTTTGGCCAGTAGAGGATTCCTGCGACCGAACTCCTGCACAGAAACGTCCAGTTCTGAGAGGACGTGACCACAACAGTCCAAGTCCTCCGCCAGGCTCTGAGAAAAAGAAAACCAAATGTATCAGCTACACATTCAGAGTAAAGCTGAGGATACACTGCACGATTTTAGAAATGTTGTTCTGCACCGTAGGCCGAACGATGCTGGAGGAAGCTGAAATTCGGGCCGACTCTAAGATGAATTAAACTGATCAGTGTGTGTCCAACTTTAGACCAATCAAAATCAACTCAACCCACCTTGACCTCGTCTTTGGCGTGGTCGACGTCAGGAGATTTCTCCTTGAATTTAGTGGAGACAGCTTTGAGTTTTTCAGACACGTCGTGGATTCGAGAGCTGAAGTCCTCTTTAATTTCTCTGGTTCTCTGAATTTCTCTCTCTTTAGAAAGAACCTAGAACGTATGAAGACGTGTCAACAAACGCCACATAATCCTGGTGTTCCCTTGATGCCGTCTCAGTAATGTTTAAATCGACTACCTGATCTTCAATGGCGCCCAATGCGAGTGAGACCTCGGCCAGCTGCATGGAGATTTCAGAGGGCAGTATGGTGTAGAGGTCCAGGTACTTGCTCTGTTGCTGCTCCGCTAATTTATCCACATTCTGCCGATACGTGATGACTTCTCCATGTACAATCTATACACAACAAATAGAGGACTAATGTGACTTAATAGCAACGTTCTGGGCTGAAAGGTGATATTTCTTTTCTTTTTTTTTGTATACCTCAAGCTCCTGCAGCAGAGAATCGATGTCTGGTGTGGGGTTGAGCAGAAGCTCCCTGGTCTCCTGAATCCAGGCTTTTACAACACTGAGCTCCTTCTCCACCTCCTCTCGGTCCCTCAGCTCCTGAGCCGTTTGAGCCCGCTTGATCCTGGACTGAGTCAGGAGGCTGGAGGCAAACAAAGAAAATGACTCAACAGGAATTCTGAACAGCTGCATATACTTAACTTCAATTTCCTTTTATTAACATAGAATGATATCGCTGATCAGGTTTGGACGATGGATGACAGTCATCAAACACTGAGCCCTTGTGATTTAAGAAGACATCACAAAACTGGATTACAAAGAAACAACATCATGGTTAGCTTCTGTGCTACAAAAAGTAAGACTCTAGCATGCAACATAGCAACATAGCATAGCAACTTTATGTCATATTCCACATAGCCGGGCTGCTGCTAAAGTTAGCTCATCTTGTTTATAGGTTAGGATTCATTCAGTGTTCACAAGTCTTTCTCGACAGTCGAATGATCCACGGAGGTCTCCTCCTCTTTGAAACAAGTTGACCTGGTAATTAAACACTGAATAAAGCAGTAAATCGATGTCTTTCTACAAACGTTAGCTCAGCTTATTTCTCAGATAAGTTAGCAAAAAACGATCTAAGATCTAAAACGGGATGGTGATGTGACCAGGAAGTAGTCGGCTGGAATACATGTCCAGCCGATCAAAACTCTGGGCTAGCTTGTTTCAAGCTTCAGGGGGCTCAACACAACTACGTTACAGACATGTGGTGGAGACAAAAGCCCCATTTCCACAGCGTAACTCGCCTTTTTAGCGTTTCGATGAGGTAAAAAGCACCTGGTACTACTTTTTTTAGTACCTCCTGCGTAACAGTTCCAAGCGAGCCAAGCAGGTACTACAAGGTCACATGAAACGTTACAGACCACTGATTGGTCGATGCCCGGCACACACGGAATTTTGAGGAGGATTCTCCTTGTTGCTATGACACAGCCTTCCTGTTACATTTAAAAAAACTTGTGGTTAAACGTAATCTATATACAGATGCTCTTTGGACGTCTTACCTTTCCATCTGGTCTTGTGCAGCTCTGATCTCCTTCAGGCCGGGCAGCTCATCCTGCTCATTGGTTGGTGAAGGCACCTCCACGTCGTGCAGCAGGCTGAGAGCGTACTGACGCAGCAGCGTCAGGGAGGACAGCTCTCTCTCCAGGTCTTGGCTCAGCAGGTCGTGCTGGTCCAGCAAAGACTGCAGCGTGGCTTTGGAAGCCTTCTCCACGGTGCTGTCAGGGAAACGACTCTGGAGCTCATCAGAGACTGCTCTCACCTTCACCATCTGTACAAAAGGATTATGAAAGTTCAGCTGCATGTAAAAAAAACTATACATTATTTAGAAAAACATGTGTGTCTGTGTACCTTCTGTCTAAAGGTCCTCCACTCCTGTGCCGTGTCCTCCAGGACTCTTTCCTGTCCGCGTGCAACGCTTCGTAGTCGTGTCCAGCGCTGCCACACGGTGGTCATGGAGCGACTGATTGTGGCCTTGCTGGCGTCGCTGCCCACCAGCTCCAGCTGGGCAGCCTGCTCCTCTAAACCGCTCAGCTTCTCTTGGAAGCCATTCACCAGCGACACAAGAGACTAAAAACGGGTGAGAAAGTCAATAAGCTGAGTGGCTCAGTATTCAAAGAACTGTTTCATATGAGAAATGACTTTTCATACCCGATGACTGCGTAGCTTATCCTCGGCTTCTTGGTCTGTTGCTGCCTTTGCCGTGGAAAATTCTGTCAGCTTCTTCTCAGCCTCATTCATGAGCTCAATGACGGTCTGCCTGGCCTCCTGGTACGATTTCCACTGAGCCACACAGCTAAGAAAGAGGATAAAATGCCATTAATACTCAAACTAAATGTCTCTATCGTCACATGCAGCAGAGACTCATTTTGTCTTCCCTACCTGTGAAGGACGTCCTGGTGACACTGAAGCTGATCTCGGACCTCCACGCCTCTCTGCTTGGCCGACTCCACGCTCACGCGGAGCTGCTCTTTCGCCATGGGGTTGACCAGGTTCTCCAGCTGCGGCAGAAGGTCCTGCAGCTCCTCCAGGTGGCTGAGGAACTCCTGCTCCGTGGCCATGATGTCCACCTGCTGCTGGAGACACTCCTCGTAGTTCTCCACGTCCACGCCCAGGCTGGCTTGCTGCAGGAAGGACACGGCGTCCTCCAGCCATTCGCAGGCTGACTGCATCCTGAAGTGGTACTTCTGGCACAGCACCAAGGCGTCCTCCAGAGTGATCTGTCCACAGAACCAACGAAGATTCAATGAAATTAATATACAGCCACATGATTCTATTGAATATAGAATGTAATATTGTCACACCTGTTTGGAGCTGAGTGCTTTCTGAACGTCTGCCTGCAGCTTTGCCATTTCTTCCAGGCTTGTATCTACGTGCACCGGGACCAGCTCATTCGCGCTGGTATACTTCTGTTTTTCCCTGCTGCTCAGAGCAGCCACTATTCTCAGCCGCGACTGGACTTCCTCCTGCATGATCTGCTGCTTTCTGATCTCCTCCTGCACCTTCTCCACCCTCACGTCGACAATCACCGCACAGCCCAGCTCATCTTTGACCTGCTGCAGCCAGTCCAGCGTCCTTTTCATCTCTGTCTCGAAGTCTTTGCTTTGGACAAACCTGTTCTCGCACTCTTCGATCAGCTCCCCGACCGCGGCCTGCAACGACCGCAGCTCTTCTTGCCAAAGAACCACCTGCTCTTTGGAGGCGTCGTGGGCTGCTTGGTCCACACGAGGTGCAAGAGTGTCCATCTGCTCCATGAGCCTGGACAAGTGAGAGTTGGCACTCTGGAGACTCCCCGCCAGAGCGTGGTAGTTCTTCAGCCTCTCCTCAGCCGACTGCGTCTCAGCGTTAACTTTCACCAGCTGTTCTTTCGTGGCCTTTAGCTCAGAGTCAACCTGTAGAGCCATTGCCTTGTGGTCCTCAAACGACTCTAAGGTTTCATCCAGATGCTCGACTTTCTGTTCGATCAGCCTCTTGAGGCCGTTGTAGAGGCTCACAAGCTGGGTCATTTCCTCTGGGCGCCACGGCTGACCCGTGCTACGAAATCCCTCTTTCTTCTGGTTCAGCTCACTCACAGCTAAGCCCAGGTTGCTCAGGTCGGCCTGGATTGCTTTGTAATCACTCTGCAAACTGACGACTTCTTCCGTTTGCAGCCCCACAGGCTGTGAGTCCAGATTATTGAACTGTTCCTCGAGCTCTTTCAGCGCTTTATGAGTGACATCTATGAAGGAGGTGTACTCATTTCTTGTGAGAATGGCCTGCTGGATTTTCTCCTGCTTTTCTTTAGCTAGCGCTAATATGCTATTATACTGCTGGGGGAGGATGTTGAGTTTTTCATCTAGGTAGCAGTGATCTACCTCATTCAGACTGGGGAGTATTTCTTGGCCAGCTCTTTGCACGATGAGGAGAAGATTCTCATATTCGATCGCCTGCTCGACTATGTGTTGATACTTCAGCAGCTGAGCTTCCAATTCAGCGTCTCCAACCATCAGATTGATTTCAGGGAAGGTTACGATATCAGCTTGTTTTATCCACAGGCATATTTTCTCCAAATCAGTCTTGAAATACTTCCTGGAAACAAACACTTTTTCAAGCTCCTGAAGCTTTTGGCCACATCTATGCAAAGTTTTGTCAAAGACGTTCTGTAACTCCTGCAACTTTGTGAGAATCTCATTCCTCTCCTCCTCGCTGGCATCCCTCATCAGGTCCCTCCCCTGAGACCACAGCGAGGTCAACTCACTCTGATAGGCTTTCAGACTGCTTTGGATGTTCCTGCATGTCCGGACCTGCTTGGCCAGGTCGTCAGGTAGCAGAGCGATGTAGTCCTCTGCCTGGGCCTTCTTCTCATTCTGCTGGACCCAGGAAATAGACAGGCTCACGGCCATCAGGAACTGCGTTCTCTCGGTGAAGGCCTTGCTGAGGTGTTTCCTGCGCTGCACAACTTTCACACTCAGAGATTCCACCTCAGACTGAGTGTCCGTAATGAGCTGCTGCAGACGTTGGCGTTCGCTGAGGCCCAGTCGTGCCAGCACCCTGTCAGCATCGGCCATGGCTTGCGCCAGCAGCAGCTGCTTGGCTTCCAACTCGCTGCAGATGCTCAGGTGGTCAAACAAGAAGCTCTGAGCCAGCTCTGGAGGTGGACTCATCTTCATGGCCTCAGACAGGGCAGGCTGCTGCTCCTCAGCCCAGTCCCGGGCCTCTCTCAGACGCGCCTCCACTTGGCCCATGTCTTCCAGGGTCACCACTGAGTCCTGGATTTTCCTCTCGATGAGGTTTTGCATCTGAGCCCATCGCTGCTCAAAGTGGCTGATCTGTTCTTTCACCAGCTCTTTGTCATCCAAGTTCAAATGTTGGATGACTTTTTGTTTCTGTTCCTTAAGGTCCTCAAGAGTACCTTTCTCCTCCTCCAGAGTCACCGCAAGCTTCCGTAACGCCTCCAAATGCTGAGATGAACTTTCAGCATCCGTTCTGTGACACAAAAACATAAACCAGTGTAAAGGTTAAGGTGTTTATATTCCTCAGCACTAAAGTTGTGTAAGGAGAAAATGTACCTGTGAATAAGTATAAGTACAACCTATTTGTGCCTTGGGCTTTACTTGAAGCCAAGGATGTGCAAAGATTGATTAAATAGGACTTAAAATGTTTTGATGTGAAGAACTGGAATAAACAGGAATAAAATGAGATAATTATTAGTTATTAATGATCACTTCCCAATGTGTTCACAGTGATGACCTTGGAGGTCCTCTCTCTCGTCAGGAAAAAAGATATTGAAAGCACGACATCCATTTTCTTGCAGCCTGAATCCAAACTTTACTGAGTAGAATTATGTGATAACTCATTTTAATGAATACATGATATTAAAAACACACCTGGCCAGATTGTCCCACTCTTTGGACACCTGTTCAAACAGCGCCTCCACCGCAGTGATGCAGTCATGGTATTCTTTAGACCTCTGCAGGTCCTCCTCTCTCTGGCTCTGCAGCTTGTTGGCCTGGTGACAAAGCTCGAGCCAACAATGGCTCAGACGGTCCAGCTCTGCGTGTTCTGGACAGTCCTGTCCACCGGTCAGTCTGCTCACAGTCTCTGTCATCCTGGTCAGGATACCTTGCTTAGACTGCAGCTGCTGGCTGCACTCCTGAGTGAAAAACAAGATACTAGATAGTAAGGCCAAATACATCCAAACAGGAAGCAGATCTCTCTTTAATCTTCACACAACCCAATAAACATGCAAAAGAAAGAGAGTTCTGCTTTGGGTGTCTTCTAAATGGATTAACATTAATATTGTTTCACACCTTGGCTTGTGATAGCATGTTTTGAGCTATCTTGGTCTCCAGCTCCGCAGGTCTCCTGGAGGAGCTGAGGAGCTGCTGCTCCATGTCCTGGAACAGGCTGCTCAGGTCCTGCTTCTGTTCCTTGATCTCCCTCCAGCCCTCTGAGAGCTCCTGTGCATTGGACATCCTCTCCTCTATCTGTGACACAAACATTCAGAGACCCCACACAGCAGCAGTCATACTGCAGGCTTCATCTTATGCAGAGCAAGTGTCATCACTAGTGTCTGCTTGTCGTTTTCACACCCAGCATGCAAAATACATGTGACACACGAGTGAGGCATGAATCAGCCTGGACATCATCCAACTTTTCATCCACCTGCCACCGACCCAAATTAATGACTGTCTCTGATTTAAAGACTCCTCCCTCATGAACATCTGACATCACCTCTAGCGGTGCCTCAGGATTTATCAGGAGGACGTCTGTTCTATTCCAAACTGTTTCACTTTATGAACCTGGACTGTTTCACTGTATGAACCTGGACTGTGTCACTTTATGAACCTGGACTGTTTCACTTTATGAACCTGGACTGTTTCACTATGTGAACCTGGACTGTTTCACTGGATGAACCTGGACTGTTTCACTGTATGAACCTGGACTGTTTCACTTTATGAACCTGGACTGTTTCACTATGTGAACCTGGACTGTTTCACTATGTGAACCTGGACTGTTTCACTATGTGAACCTGGACTGTTTCACTGTGTGAACCTGGACTGTTTCACTGTATGTACGGCCATATTATATCTTATATCGAGCATTCTTGCATTTGTAACATGTCAACATCGCACCATGAACACTTCCTGTTTGTCTTGCATTTAGAATTATTTCTAAATAAGTCATAATACTGTCTATAAGTCAGTATTATGACACAATAATCTCCTCAGTGGACAACAATGACTGACCGTGAGTTTGACCTGCTGGACCTGAGAAGCTGCCACTCTCACAGCATCATCAGACAGGTCACACACAGAGCACACCAGCTCCAGGTACGTGCTGGCCTGCTCCTGAAGGGCCCTGTAGTGCTTCACCTGTGGGTGCAAAATTAATAATGATGACCTGGGAGTCCAGAAGTAATGAATCATATTCCAGATAAATAACTGATCACAGTCATTACATAACAAGAGTAGGTGGGATCAGGACATGTCCGTTACCTGCTTCAGTGCTTCCTGCAGGCCACATGGTCCCTGATGGTTGAGCTGAAGCTCCTCCTGCACGGCGGACAGCCAGGTTTGGCACTGCTGGAGGGTGTCCTGATGGTTAACGTGCTTCTGGAGCTCCCGATCCAGACTCTGGTACACCTGGTGAACAAGATGAGGCTTTACTCACTAAAATAAAGAGACACTTTTTTTTCTGAATTTGATTTCAGAGTTGGAAAAAGTAAGATGATGAGAGATTTGTGATTGTAGTGTTTTATTGCTCACACGCTGGGCGGTGCTGCAGATGGCAGAGTAGCTGTCTCTGGTTCCCTGCTGGTGAGCCTGGACCTGCTGACTGATCTTTACTTGAACTTGGTCGGTACAGCTGGCGACGACATCTTGTCCTTTCTGCTTCAAGCTGGTGAGACGCTCCTCAAAACTGGAAATCTCCTCCATTATTGCCTGAAAAACAGTATTTCAGAATCCAGATTTACAGGAAGTCATTAGGTCGTAAAGGTATGAAGGTATTGTGAACGAATGAGAAGCTCACCTTGTGTCGGGCGAGTTGCTGAGTGGCCATCTCCATACCGCTGGTCTGCATGGAGTCTGAGGTGACCAGCCTGCTGGACATCTGCAGGAGCCACTTCTCAACCTCTTGCAGTTCACTGTTGTAATCCTCGTGTTCTTTCACCCACTCCACAAGGTTCTGGACCTGGGTCTGAAACACGGCCACACAGAGGAACTTATTGATCTTCTTGTTTTTATCTGATTATTGATATTTCATCACCAGGCAGTTTTTATGTTTTTATTCCACCTGTTTCAAGCCTTCTGTCCTAAATAATCTTAATAAATTATTATTTTTCCTGACTCTGACTGACTTGATGCTTGAAACTAGAACTTTAGAGGTTTTATCAACACTGACTAAAACAAAACTACTTTATTGAAGTCAGAATTTCTTATTTCAACTGTTTTTATTCCTTCAAACATTAAGAACAGAACTGTGTTTATCGTTTGATCTAAGAACTGGTAACTTATAACTTATATATTATCGGTTTGTTGTTTATTCGAAGACATTTTAAAGCTCTGTTACATTTGGTTTTCCTTTCATTAATTTCTTTGTCTTAGCAAATCATCTCATTTTTAGAAGTAAAACAAGAACATTTATCACTTCAATTTTCTTCCTTCCTCCCTTCCTCCCTTCCCCCTCCCTCCTGCTCCTTTGCTCCTTCACTCCTCCCTCCCTTCCTTCGATCCTTCCTTCACTCCCTCCCTCCTTTCTTTCTTTCCTTCTTTCACTCCCTCCCTCCCTCCTCCCTTCTTTCCCTTCCTCCCTCCTCCCTCCTTTCTTTCTTTCCTTCTTTCACTCCCTCCCTCCTCCCTTCTTTCTTCCTTCCCTTCCGCCCTCCTCGTTTCCAATACTTCTTTGTATCCAGACAAATGTAATTGTAGCATTAGCACCAAGATATGTGTATTTATTGAGATTAGATATTTTAATTGAAAGAAATGTCCCTGTTCTGTTGACGAATAATTTTGCTTATCTTAAATACCGTTTCCTCATTTAGTTGCAGTTTTTCCTGTTTTTAAAAGTTTTATTTCATTTTAGTGTACATGTTCTGTCTGATGATGAATAATGAAGAACTGAAGAAGAATCTCTGGTTTTAAGATCTTTTCACTCAAATTAAGAAAGAAACAAATAATGAAAGAAGAAATGATAAGATAGTTGTGACTTTATTTTACCTACAGAGTGCTTCTAATGACTGGTCTGCCACTTATTTCAAGAGATTTCTCACTTTTTTAACACCTAAATCATTTCTCTTGTTTCAAGAAATCTTACAAATTGAAATTATTTGACTGCACTGTCAGATAAATTCACCTGTTTGTAGTTTGTATATTCTAAAATCAAGTATTTTGTCACGGTTCTGATCGCAGTTTGTTTCCTGTTTTATTTTGAAACTGTATTTCTCAGTTCCTTTGTTTAGTCCAGTATTAAACAGTCCTGGTACTTTCCCTGTCTTTCCGGACCAATCTCCTATTGTCCTCACCTCCTTCTCACTGTCTCCTTTCCTTGTGTCCGATTGTCTCGTTACTCTGTGCATTTAAGTCTGTGTGTTTCAGCTCTTCATTGTCAGTTCTTCTGCGTTCATTACCCATGGATCTTCCTAAATGTTCTCACTGTCATCTGCCTTCTGTGTTCTATAACACATTCATTTCTTATATTTAGATGTTTGCAGTTCACACCTTGGCTGCTAAGCAGAGATCTTGGTAGTCGGCCTGCATCTTCTTCAGGTTGTCACTTATGGTGGCGTCATGGACCGTCTGAAGCAGGGCCTCTCCTTTGTCAAAGACACATTTCAGCGCTGACTCGTGAGACTGCACCATCTGCTGGATGGTCTGCATTAAAGCGAAGGGAGAAAAATATTACAGATACATTCTTGTGGTTTTTGTTGACCCACTTTCAATGAGAGAGTAACGAGGTTAACCAGGTACCTTGTACTTGGCTAGCTGAGCCTTCTTCTGGTAGAGTTCAGCTTTGGGCTCAACGCTGGAGGCTAAAAGGCTCCTGGTCTCCGTCAGCCACTGGGCCTGGGTCTTGTATTTGTCCATAAAGTCTTTAGAGAGTGCGATGCATTTCTCCAGGGAGCTGTGCTCTGTACGCAGAGCTTCCATCAGCTCCTTCAGTTGGAGGAGACGGGCGTCCACCTCCTCCTTCAGCTGCTCTGCCTCAGGCTCCTCTAAGAACGCCATGGCTCGCTCCGTCTTCTCCCTCATTGTCTTCAGGTACGTGTGACCCTGGTCCATGTCTGCCTGCAGAGCCTGAAAGGTAGATGTTGTTGCTCTATTAGAGCGCTATTGTTGGCATTTAAGCTAATCACAAATCACTAATACTGGTCTTCACAGAGCAACAGAAGGCTCTATGTTACAGAGTCTACCTCCAGTTTCTTCATCTTTCTCTCCATGGCAACGCGGTCCACTGCCTCCACACTGACAGCCACAGTGTTGAAGTTATTCTGAGCCGTAGTGAGCCAGTCTGAGAAGGTGCTGAAGATGCACTGAGCCTCCTCAATGCAACACACCTCCTCCTGGAGCTGTTTGATCGTCTCCTGCGACAGAGAGGAAATAAAAATACACACCTTAAAAACAAGAATCCACGTCAGAGAGACCATTTCAAACGTCTCAAGCAGCATCTGTCTATATAACGCTGACATCTATGTATTACTGTGATATTATGTATTGATTACCAGTAAATGCAGGAGCAGAACGTGGTAGCGGGCGGTGATGTTGGTGGCTCTGGTGCTGATCCGACTGCTGATGTGAGTCTCATCCAGAACCTGCTGAGCCAAGAGGCTGAGGCCCTCCATCTCCTCCTGATAAACCAGCACCTCCTCCTGCCAACTCTAATCATATGAGGACCGTTAGAGAAGTCTGAACAGTACTTAGAGGTACATTATCTACTCACCAGCTGATAGAAAGTCAGAAGTTTCTTTGTCTGCAAAACATTTCTGGAGCTTCATGGCAAAACAATGTTGCAGCAAACATAAAATGACTCCATACATCTCAGACCAGGGGCAGATCCAGGGGCGGGGCCAGAGGGGCACTGGCCCCAGCTGAAATCTGATTGGCCCCTGAAGTGCCCCTGTCCTGTCACTTGTCTGTCTTTTTTGTTTCTGTTTGTTTACAACTTGAAAACTTGACTGTGTCAAGTTTTTCTCCTCTAAACTGTTGTGTATGCTGTAATATAGTATATAAGTATTTTCTTTAATGTAAAAAAATGTTTTAAAATTATTTTATGTATTACATAATTGGAAAAAAGTATATATATTTATGCATCCTAGTTTAAAATTCAATAATTGCTATAACTTTTTTGATGTACAAAATGTGCTTGAAAAAGGCGCAATTTGCATAATATATTCAATTATGTGTGTCTTTACTAAAAGCTATGGAGCCAACAGCAAACAATGAAAGACTGGTGAAATATTCTGTGTTTACATCTTACTGAATAAGGAAATGTGCATGAATGTTGGACATATAGTTGGCCCCTCTGTAAAAAATGTGGCCCCTCTATGGCCCCTGATTTAGAAAAATTCTAGATCCGCCACTGGTCTCAGACGTTGTTTTTGGTTGTTATTCAGGTTTTTTAAAACACGTCTCCATCTTCTTCAGGAGAATGCTGCAAGACGGTTTAGCCGTGAAACTTCAGCTGACTTTCTATCGACTTAAGGCTGGTTAACTGTTCTTTTAATATATAGTATATATATATAAACCTAGATATAATAATACATCCTAACACAATAATTAGATAGAAATTCTAAATGTGTCAAATGTGCAAATCTGAAGTGACCTAGATGAATTAAAATGCAGTAACAGCAACGTAAAACCATTAATTAAGAATACACACATTTCCATGTACATTGTGTAAATCTGACCTTTATCAGCTGGAGCTGAGCGTCTTTGGTGGCGCGGTCAGACCGCCGGTGGCCACGCAGTTGTCCTTTGGTCTCCATGCCCTTCAGCCAGCTGTCAAGTCGCTGAAACTTCTGCTCCATCTGCCGGAGTTTGGCCAGAGCGCTGTTGAGCTGAGCTCGGGTGTCGGCCAGCCGGGCCTGATACAACCTCCACTCCTGCTGCAGGGTCTCCAGCTCTCTGTCCTCGATCTGAGGCGGGCCCCAGGGCGTGACCAGCTCCCGACTCACCAGCAGGGTGTTGAGCAAAGCCTGGCCCTCTGTGCAGTTCAGCTGCAGCTCCTGGAGTTACACAGATGCTAACATGTTAGCTAAATACAACCTCTGGCAGCAGTAGTAACAATGCCTGTCTGTTCTGTTTATTAACAGCAACATTTTTTCCTCATAGAGTTTTCGGACCTGCAGCTTCTGCAGAGTCTCCTCCAGCATATCAACATCACCCTCCAGGTGGGTGTAGCAGCCCAGCTTCTCTTGCTCCTGTTCCAGCCAGTCCTCAAATGCATGGAGGCCCCGCTGGTACTCCTGGTGGGCCTTCACCAGCTCCTCTGCTCTGCCTACAGCCGTCTGAGGACAGAACGAGGCTATTATTACACATTCAAACTGTGTTTTCAGGAGTGCTTTTCTTCTGCTGATGAATCTCATTTCTCTCATATCGCTTAGTGTTTAAAAATATCAATAAAACATATTAAAATAACAACAAATCGTCATAATGACAAATAGCTTTGAGGTGCATATTTATTGCTGTAAGTTTCTATTGGACTGAGACAGCTGCAACAAATAAACTGTATGGAATAATGACATAAAATACAGCACTGTGCATCTTGTATTACCATGGCGTTGTCTTTGATAGCGTTGTAGCGCTCCTGCAGATCCTGGAGCTCCAGCTGAGTGACAAAGTTCTCCGAGATGCTGGCACTCTTTGCAGTGATGGTGTCCAACAGGGCGTTGTGGCTGAGCACTTCTTCATACAGCAGCTGGAACAACAGACAGACGGCGTTACACCATCAACCAACTGTAAGTCAAGCTGACTATTTAATTGTCTCCCCCCAAAAAAACTCCATTACCCAGAACCAGGAGAGGAGCACATGAATCCAGTTTTAGCTGCCCTGCACTGGTTTTCTAGACATTTAGAACTGATTTCATTTCCCCTGCTTATATACAGAGCTAGAACGAAGCTAAGCTAAGTTAGCGAAGCTAACTCCCTTGATCATTATTTGCCTTAAAGAGCATTGAGATCAGCTGCTGCTGGTTTACTGGAGCTTCCTGAAAACAGACGATTTATTGATTACTGTCCAAAGCTATGAAATCCACTACGGATCGATATCAGGGAAGCTTTTTCTCTTTACTTTAGTATTCAACTAATTATTTCTTTCTAGAGACGGGACTGAAACTCATTAGTGCCTTGAATTACTTTTAAAATGTTGTTTTTTATTTGCTTACTTACTTTTATATTTTCTATGTATTCTATTCTTAACTTAATTCTAATAATTACTGTGTATTCTATTGCCATCCTTATCATCCATATTATTTATTCTTATTTTTAGTCTTATTTGTATTATACTGGACTATTTCATGTCTCTTCTATGAGGAACATGGTGCATATAATTTATTTGTTGTATATCACTTCCAATATGTAAGGTGCTACAAATGAAGTTTATTATTAATATCATATGAACTTGATATGAGGTTTTCGTACCTTGGCTTGGCTCAGATGAGCCGTTTTGTCTCTCATCTCTGGACACTGTTTATCGGTGGGGTCCAGACTCTCCTCCACACGCTCCACCCAGGCCACAAACTGCCGTACATCCTCCTGGTAACTGGTCCACTGCGACAGGGACCCCTCCAGCTGACTGGTTTTACAGAATAATAATGAAGTCAGACAGCGGTTCAGCAGGTAGTTACGGTGCAGACGCCGTTTGCTTAGACGTTGTCATTTGTGCTGAAATCTAACCTTTTACACTGGATTGAGGCGGAGAGCAGAGCATCCCAGGAATCTTTCAGGTCCTGTATTTGTCTCTGGACCGCAGGAACTCCGTCAGCAGAGGTGTTCCTCTGGACTGACTCTCCTCTTGTGATCAGCATCTTCAGCTGGATCTCCTTCTCCTGGCGAGCCGTCAGCAAGGCCTGGTGCAACAATCACACACTTATTACACTCCTGCAATCCGAAGCGGTGACTGACTCTGAGGAACACGGCGACTTTTTATACCTCCAGCTTAATCATCCTGCTATCCAGAACATTTTTGTCGGCGGTGGGGGCGCAGTAAGTCTGCAGCATATGGCTGGTGTCCACCACCCAGTTCTGCAGCTCCTTCAGTCCTTGGGAGAAGAGCTGGTGCTCAGAGACGATCCGGTCGATCCGTGATGCCTTCTCCTGCAGGACCACCAAAGAGGACAGAACATCACGACAGTCTTAGAGGTGATGATTAATAAAGATTTAGTTCAAACAACATAAAGGAAATAAGCTAGCTACGCTAACAAAAGACAGGAATTACTGTTTAATCATGGTGAGTTAGTACCTTCACTGTTTATCATCTGTAAAACAATCAAGAGCTCGATCCAGTCTAGTGCCTCTGTCTCCTCACCAGCTCTACCCCCAGAAAAGCCCCAGTGCACAGGCAGGTTCGGAGGCATTACTGTACCTTGGTCAGGTTGGTTAAAGCTAGGTACTGAGCAGAGAGCTGCGACACGCGGTGTGCAAAGCCCTTGCCGGCCGTGTGTTCGTTCCACAGCAGCTGGGCCTTCTCTCTCAGCCTGTTCAGCTGAATCTCGTGAGAAGCTAACTCCTCAAGCACAGACTGGAAGAGCACAAGCAGGTTATCAAAGAGGCATGCAAGCACAGATATAAGACTTCAGACAGGCTGAGGGGTTAGAGATGGCAACAAACTCACAATGCAACCAAGGCCTCTGGAAATAGCTGGTAGACAGTTTTAAACAATTAATAGGATCTAAAAGCAAATGGTTTTTGTATTAATTGATACAATAGACGCTGTTAAGATGACATGAGAGTGGAAAAGAGGAGCAGACAGATGTGACTGGCGGTTAGGATAAGCTGCTGCTAAAACATTGAGTCATAGCTGGAATGGTGGTGGTTGCACTTGAACGTGACGGCTGCTCCCAACCTCCGCGGATGTTTTGTACCTGCAGTTTGTGAAGCTCCAGCTTCTTGGCGGTGAGGTCATGCAGCCGCGTGCTGCTCTCCTGCACAGCCAGCTCTGTGGCGTTCAGGCACTCCCGGAGAGGCTCGGCGCTCGCCTCAAAATCTTTCATCTGAGACAAAAGGTTCTGAAACACACGATGTGACGTAAAGAAGATGAAGATGTTTCCTCGACTTAGCGACTTAGCTTTTAGCGCGGATGCCGTGCAGGAACTTAAATGTGCCTGACAATGTTCTTGTTGTGTGTGACGGAAGCTTCTGAGTGGCAGGTAAAGTGAGGCAGGCAGAGATCAGGAGTTCTCGTTCATCTTATCGGGTGGAGCATGAACTCATGTTGAAGCTTGTAAACCTTCTTAAGAAAGACTAAACACTAACAAGGCTAGGCTTAAAATTGGTTTGGAGGTTGAGCTTTGCCTGATGTACATACCCAAAATAAATGAAGAATAGCTCCACAACCATCAGGTGTATGAACATAATC
This sequence comes from Chaunax sp. Z400, assembly GCA_037577475.1. NCBI lineage: Eukaryota > Metazoa > Chordata > Actinopteri > Lophiiformes > Chaunacidae > Chaunax > Chaunax sp. Z400. The sequence continues at coordinate 1,908,472 of CM075194.1, read as the reverse complement.
TCGGTGTCTATGGATAGGTACGACCTAAAAGAATATAATCCTATATATAATCACTAACATCGTAACTGTGACTATATCTGAGTAAACTTTGATTAAACAAAGGTAAAACAGATAAAACAGGCTATGACATCATTATAACAATAATCCCAAACACAACCTTCACTGCATTGACTCAGCAACTCTATGACAACAACTGTACCGAATTAGATAGACATACCATAAAGTACATGGAGTCTACGAAGATTTTAGTGAGGCAGACTCTCCATTCAGCACACTTGGATAGCCGAAGCACCAAAGTGTGTCAAATGGGTTACAGTTACAGGCCACAGTGAAGAGAAATTATGTAAATAAAGTCTGTTCAAATCAATTCAGGATCATCTGGAGACTTCTGGATTACACCGTATCATCTTATGCTTGTTTTTGTTTCTAGACTAAGAAACTTCCCCTGACGTTCCATCAGCACGGAGGGATGAGTAGACAATGACTGAATTCTCTTTTATGGATAAATGCTCACTTGTAGACTCGTCTCTCTGTTGTGCAGGTTGGACATCATGTTTTTCCAGTCGTCTCTGGCTGTGTTCATTTTGGACCGAACTGCATCGGCCTTGTCTTTAGCCGCGACGCTGGAGACGAGCTCCCCGTTCAGGACCACAGCGTTCAGCTTGGACTGACCCTGTACTCTGTCACTGAGAAATTCCTGAGGAGAGAATAAAAACTCTAGTAAAACTCTGCAGGACACAAACGTGGAGGTTTCAGGTTTGGCAGAGTGATAACATCACTTACAATCAGAGTTATAACATTTACTGAACATAAACACTGTGTTGGTTCTCTCAGCGGTATTTAAACCTATGATTCTGGTGCCACGACATTCTATTTGACTTGACATGCTGTACCTGGACCTTCTGCAGGCTCGATGAGGCCTCGTTGAGGTTTTGAGGAACGTCGAAGCACTTTGCCGTGTTGATCTTGGCGTTGACCAACCACTGCTGGAACTCCCTGAAGGCTGAGCGGAAGCCTTGTTCCAGCAGCTTCTCTTTGCTCTGACACGCCCTCGATGCCTGGAGACTCAGACTGGAGACAAGTCAGGAAGAAGAACACAACAATTATTTTTAAATTCATTCCTTTTGGTTAATAAATTTGTTTTTGTCTCAGGCTTGTTGACTTTTGTTGATTTAAGGAGCCATTTTATAGATAGACTAAATAGGCTTAAATATTTTGCAACACAATCCCTGGAAAAATCCTGCAATAAACATAATCCTGATAAAACTACATTTGATTTTGTCAGATAGGTGTCAACTATATTATATGGCAACTAGTAGCTGTTTCTAATGCATTTGTTCATCTGTTATTATCAGTGTTAATAAACTGAACCTTTATCAAAGGGTGGTTTGGTTCAAATGAACTGAAGTCAGTTTTCTAGCGTGGTTCATTTGGGCTGGTGTTGAAGCAGTTAATCAAACCCTGGTGCAAACCTAATAACCGTGCTGAGATTGCTTGAAAAGGTGGGTCTCGACCCCCTTTACACGTGGTGTTTGCAGTGTGAAAGAAAGTGGATTCACCGCAGAGCCTTTGATAGTAAATATGTGATTTCAGCATGATTTCAAAAGCTGCTAATAAATCCACCTGCTGCTTACAGTCGATCTGAGTCTGGACCAAATAGAGAAGCCGCTGCTGTGTTACCATTTTTCCCTCGTAGAGTTTATAGTTCTTCTACATATTACGCCCTCCTCACCTGTTGTATTCTTTAATGAGAGCAGACACTCTCTCAGACTGAGAGCCCACGTCCCTGGAGAACCGGCACAGATCATTTAGTTGAGTCTTCAGACTTTCAGACGTGGGCTCAGCCTTGGAGAGTTCCTCCAAAGTGTCCTGTGTGGAAAACAAAGAATCAACCACAACATCAGCATCTCCTGCATGAGTCCTCTGCTGCTGTCACTGCTGGTTTCCATTTAAAGGAGCCAGGACCTACCTTTGCTACCTGCCAGTCTTTGACAGCGTCCTCTCCGTCAGTGTTTCCCTCCCCCTGAGACAACCGCAGACGCCAGTCCTGCAGCTGGCGGCTGAAGTCCTGTAAGTCCTGCTCCAGCTGAGCGGACCGGCTGCTGAACTCTTGTTCAGAGCTGGTTATGTGGGACAGGGCCGTCTCCAAACTGGACCGTGTCTGCAGCGCTCCACGTTCCCACTGTTCCCATGACGACAAGAGGGCTGCCTCCTCTCGTTCCATCGCCTCGTAGCCTCCCGAGCCGGTGTGGTCTCTCGCCACGGCGCCGCATCTTTGAACGCGGTTCAGCCTCTCTCTGCCTCGCTGCTTAGAGTCGAGCAGCTCCTGAAAGGGTCAAAGGTATGTACAGGAGTGTCAACAAAGCCTGACAGAGTCTAAAGGAGTCTTCACGTGTTCAGATGTGTTGGGGTCTCATCACAGTAAATAAATGATGGTCCTCAGCCCTCGGACTGTGACCATAACAATGAAACAAGTGGCAGAATATGACCAATTTAAGTAAAGAGACATACTTGTGCTACATTGTGTAGACATTTAGGCAACAAAAGAGCCAACATTTTTAAGTTCCTCACCTGCACCTTGGACAGCTTCCTTTTAACGGACACAGAGTCTCCTGACAGGTCTGACCAGCGCTGGAGTTCCTCTTTGGCCGAAATCAGCCAGTCGTTGAAGTCCCTCAGAGCATCCAGATACTGCTCATGCTCCGACACAAAGTTCTGCATGGACTGCACTTTACCCTAGAGGAAGAAACAGGAAGTATAATCACAAAGAACTGGATGGTCTAAATATGAATGCATCAGACAGTATCTGCAAATGTATGTCAGCATTTAGATCACCTTGACGACGGCTGAGATATCAGCAAAGTGTGCGTTGAGCTCTGCCCTCGACTCCGGTCCGAACGTCTGGTCGCCGGTTTTCTCGTACATCTCCACTGCTTTGTCTGTGAGGCGTGACAGAGCCGCTGCATGGGCGCCCACGTCAGCCTGGACGGCCCTGAGGCGCTCCAGCAAAGCGGATTTCTCTTTGAGGCCCGGCTGCTGAGGCAGAGTCATCCCCAACTCCTGCTCCACCGACTCCATCCACTGCTGCAGCTGGCATTTACTCTCCTGAAAGCTGCTCCACTGGGCCACCGTCCACTCCAGACGACTAGAAGCAAAGAGATTTGACAGGAAGTGACGGCGGGCCTTCGTTAGAACTATCAGGAGGGGTTTCTTCTGTATGCACAGCCTGACCTGACCGGATTCCCTACCTGTGGGAGCTCATGGACGTCATCAACATGTTGGCCCAGGCATCCTTCAGGCTCTGCAGCTGTGAACAGATCACCTCCTGCCCCTCCATTCTGTTGTGCTTCAGGACCTGTTCTCCTTTTCCTACAGTCATGTTCAGCTTCACCTCAGCTTCACCTTTCATGAGTAGAATATCCTACATGTATAAAAAAAACAACAACAAGAATGAACAAAAGATCATTTCAGTGTTAATATGAGCCTGATATTTTTGGGGTCGGATTATTCACCGACCTGTACGAGACCCAGTCTTTTCTCCAGGGTCTCTTTGTTGCCAACCGTGCTGTTGAGCGACGCCAGGCGCTCCTGGACTCCGTTCAGCCAGGCCCAGGTAGTCTGCAGCGTCTCCTCAAAGGCCTGCTGTTCCTGTAACGTTAGCTGGCAGCTACGCAGCCTCTCTCTCACACGCCTCAACAAGGCCTGATGCTGCGACTGCAGCTGAGCCGAGACTCTCGTCTCGCTGCCATCGCCTCGACCGCCTTCATTCAGGGCCCGGCCCTCCTGACCCAAACGCTCAAACGAATCCCTGCATGGATGGAAATAGAATGTTTCAACCAGCTAAAAGGAGCAGATTCATGTTTTGATTGGGGACAATGAAAAAAACACTGAGGGCCCTATTTAAATCATCTTAAGTGCATGGACTTAAGTTCATTTAAGGCATTTCTAACACCCTTTGACGAGTTAAATTACATTCAATCTGGGTGCAAAGTAAGTGTTAAGGTGCAGACTGGTTGTATTTAGTCTAATTATTCATTTGGGCATAAAGGATCCTAAACTTTCCTCTCTTAGTAGCTGCACAGACCTGTCTTTGAGCACTTCCTGCTGATATTCCTCCACTTGCTCCAGCGCAGCCCTTTCAGGACCCCGCTGGTTGGCTTCAAGAAGATCTGTGGTCAGCCTTTTGTCCATGTGCTCCAACCTACACCTGAGTTTCTTCAGGCGACCCTCAAACCTACAGGGAATTTACAAAGTTGATAAATGGATGGTTTTAAAAAAGGTGTCTTCGCAGAAGCGGTTTGTGTGAGTCTCTCACCCCTTCATGAGGGAGGCGCTGTCTTCCAGGATCTGTTGGTTCTGTCTGCACTGCTCCACAAAGCTGTCCCAGTCCTGCTGAATGGAGGACAGGTGCTGCTGGACCTGCCCGGCGCTGGCTTTGGGAAGATGGAGTAGAAGTTTCTCTCCCTCCTCACAGACCTGAGTAAGACGAACCTCACCCTCCTCCACACGGTCCATGGCGCCCTGGGAGACATCCACCATTTTCAGGTTTTTGAATCAGGTATTTTGCTCATTCTTTCATTTCACCAGTTGCAGATAAGAGTAATTTCTAAATTCTACTCATTCCCATCAAAGACAGTGATCTAATGAATCCATTCTTACCTTAAGTTTCTGTAGTTTGCGTTCAACGATTTGAGTGTCTCCTGATCGGTCAGAGCATTCTTTCACTATCTCCCTCTGACCTGAGAGCCAGCGATGGAACTCCTGAACCAGATCTGAGGGAGAAAGAGAATTAACATCTGGTGTAGATCGAAACTACGCGAGTGAAGCCATGAATTAATATAGAAAGTATGCAGCACCAGAAACAGGAGCTAGATTTCTCACCATTGAACTGCTGCTGAAGACAGTTCTGCAGTGACGCCAGCGTCCTGGCAGAGAGCTGGTTCACAGACTCGTACGTCTTGATGAGGTCAGTGAGAGCTGAACCCAGACCAGCCAGCTCCTCTGAGGGATACTTTCTACACAGCGTGTTGAGACTCTCCCTGGTGGACTCGATGCTCCCTTGTTGATTTTGCAGCTCTTTCTGGAGGTCCTTTAAAACATGAAAAACGACTTAGATTAGCCTATCAGCTCATTCACTTCACAAACGTTAGAAAAGAAGATCTACACTATCCACATGTGACACTATCACTACTAGGTGGTTAGCATAGTTTAGCATAAAGAGTGGAATGCACCAAAGGTATTCCGTCAAAACAGAACAAAAACCACTAACTAAAATGGTTGCTAACTATGGTTTTACATTTAGCATGTTTACATCCTTTCTGCCAGATTAAATTAATGTCTGCTGGCTGTAAATTTATGCTTAGCATGTTTTGATTCTTTATGTTAAACTGAGCTAATGATTGCTAGTTATAGCTTTATATTTAGCATGTTTTCAGTCTTCATGCAACACTGAGCTAATTGCTGCTGGCTGCAGCTTTGTACTTAAAACATTTACATAACTGCAGTATGTCGTTCTGCACCTTCACTCTGCAGATGTCCTCAGGATCTGATCCAGTGGGAGAAGAAACTAGGGAGTCCTCCATACTTTTTAGCCACGCAGACATCTGTGAGATGTAGTCTTCCAGCTGTTTCCTTTGGAAGGTGAAGTCCATGAGGTTCCCCTTGGCCTGATCGTGGAGCTTCTGAACTGCGCTGATCTTCTTACGGAGGTCATTCTCCAGCACCTGATGAAAGCAGAATGAAATGTCACATAATAACCGTTCAGAGAAATGAAACAGACACGATTCTAATCATCGTTAGTACCTGTAATTTAGCAGGCGTCTCTTGACACTGACTGCACTTCTTCAGCTCTGATACTTTGCTCTGCAGGGTTTCAAGTTTCTGCTCCTTCTCGACCATTTCCACCTGTGGACATATGAAAAATAAAAGTGTGATTGTTCCTACACATTGTGTCTGTGTCTTTAAAAGAGCTATCATGTTGGAGTGACATCAGGCAGTTTGACTACACTAGCTGAACCATCCACAGATCTTGTTGTGAGACGTTTCTTGCAGGATGTTCTTTCTGAATCACTGTGCAACATGAAATGTGCATCTACTCATGGATGAGAGGCTAGCTGACTAAGCTAGGAGGAGGATGCCATTAATGTTTACACCCCCGTCGTGAGCACGACCCATTCATCCATGAGTAGATGCACGCTTCCTTCAGAGTGGTTATACATAAAGAAAAAGAGGAACTTGGTCATGATGAACATCTTTACAGCTAATATCTGAAAAAAACAGCAACTCACACCAAAAAAATCTAGATGGATAAAAAAGCTCCATTGGTGAGAGGAAAAAAATGTATTTTTGATTTTAACATTGGTGTTGATTTGAGTGGAAAAAACACTCATCAAGCACAACAGTAGGTAAAACAAATAATGACACTGTATCAGTATTACATCATAAATCTGACCTGTATGGTGGAGAGCCTCCCCGACACCTTCTGACTGTCGTTCAGGTTGTTCAGGCTCTCGTTTAGTTCGATCACGCAGCAGCTCGTCCAGTTGTCAACGTCCTCGTTAATTTTACGCACATCTTCCCACAGTCCCATGATCTGGTTCAGCCGATCGATGTTCTCATCTATCCTCTCAGATACCTGACAGGTGGATTAAATCAGTCACATAGGTTTCCTCTACGCAGTGTGATGCAACACACAGACTGCAAAGCTCTATGTCGAAATTATACATAGTCATGAGCATGTTCATAGAAAAGAGGCAGAGTTTGCAGTATATGAAGTGCAAAAAAAACCAACACAGCTGAAACAAGCTACTGAAAATCACCAATATATCATTGTGAAAACAAATTTCCTCTAACCAGAGGACAATAAAGAATGAATCTGAATCTGAATCTGCAAATATGGCAGGAGAGCGACAAATATTACAAACAAAGAACAAATACCAAGACATTGAACACATCATCCAGGCTAAAACCAACACAGCTGAAGCTGCCAAATGCAGGAAGGACAGTCTGCAGAAAAAAGATTGTGCGAATGCGTGAATTAATATTTGTATTATATCACTGCTCCATCATTAGGGCAAAAGTGAGCTGAGCTGGATCTGTGAATGATGAGGTCATTTTCCAGATAAATGATTGGTCAGTAGGCAGTGTTTTTACACCATAGTGTAACCGTGAAGTTAGCTCGCTAAGCACAAATCCTGCTTGGTGATAGAGGCCTCTGAGGTCAAACTTACATCCAGCCACTGGTCAACGAGTTTCTCCATATCCTTTTTTGTCCCGTGATTGTCACAGTCAGGGATCTTCTTCAGCTCCATCACCAGCTGTTTCCCTTTACTGGAGAACCGGTCCAGTTCATGGTGCTTGCTGGCCATCTCTACCTTCGCCGCCTCATGCTACAAACGGAGTGAAGACGACAAGACTTCTAAGAACTCTGAGGAACTCATCAAGGAACAGTCATCAGGTTTCTGGTTTCCTGTTTATTTGTGTGTAATAAACTGTTTAATCAAAGAGATTCATTTATAATTTGACCTGACCTTGGTTAGCGACCTCCTGGTTTCCTCATTGTCCTTCAAAACAGAGCTTATCTCAACCAGAGGCTCGGTGCTCTCAATAAGGCTGCCGATGGAGGTTTTCAAGATCTGATATTCTCTCATGAGCTCAACAAGGACGTTGCACTGGTCCTGTCTGATGAAAAGAGGAGAGATTAGAGGACATGAATGTTCACATGACATGAAAAGAAAGCATGGTAACGAGGTCTCAGAGTGAAACAGGCTGAAAATCTTTTGCACTGAAAGTTTCACATCGTAGAGGTCATGTGGTCACAACTGCAACAAACATGAAACAACCCACAGGTCTCCATCTTACACTTGCAGTTAAGTGGTACAAATGACACTCTGATTGGTTTAACTGGCCATGTTGGACCCATAACACACCTATGAATAATCAAGAGACTAAATACAACTCTTTTGTGTGTTGCGCCTTACTTTGCATCCAGATTATGAAGCATTTCTTTAATAAGAAAAGGTAGTTGGACACGCCCTAAATGCACTTGCACCATGTGTTTCATAATCCTTTCATTAGTTTGCATGAAAACAAAGAACTATAACAAAGTTCAAAACTCTAGAAGCTAATTATTGACTTCTTTACATCTGAAACAACAGCAAAAATATCTGTCTATTGCAGCGTTGTGTCTCAATACTGTTATCAGGCTCTAGCTTGGACCATGCACCTTAAATCCTCTCCCCTTCCTCCAGTACCTCTCTGTGATGAGCCTTCTGGTGTCCTGCCATGTGGTCTCCAGCAGACTGATTTCCCTCAGCACCTCCCCGGCCAGCTCGGCATCTCTCTGGGCCAGCTGGTTCCCCTTGTCCCTCAGCCACTGCTCCTCATGCTGGTGAGACTGCAGCTCATCCTCCAGCTGATTAAAGAACCTCATTCTTTGACAAACAGAGGGATAAACATGCTGTTGTTGTACATGTTCTCCTGCCCACCTCCCTTTTATCTGATTTTACTCTTGCAATGCTTTACCTCTGCTGTAGTGCGTGCAGGCTGGGCTCTTTGAAGCTCTGCTGGTCGGCTTTTTCTTCGATGTCCTCCACGGCTTTGAGCAGCTGTTCTTTCCGCTGTCTGAACGAGGTCCACAGAGCTCCCAGGGCCTCTGCTTCATCCTGCTTGGTACCGAGCAAGGTCCTCACGGCATCCAGCTCAGCGCTGAGCGAATCAGCCAGCATGCGGCACGACTTACGAGATCCCGCATCGGCGCCGATGTGGAGATGGCTTTTGCACAGACTGCTGTCCAGATTGATTGCTAGAGTCTCCAGCTGGCTAATGTCTGGGACGACGGTGGCCAGTTCCTGCTGCAGCTCCTCTACTTTTCCACGATCCCAGCTCCCGGCGCTCTGCACAGTCTGCTTCAGACCCCGCAGCACTCCTGCAGCCACACTGTGGGTCTGCAGGAAAGCTTCAAGCCTCTCCAGGCACTCTAACTGGAGCTCGGCGATGTGCTGGGCCTCCAGGTAGGGCTGCAGACAGCTGTCCGCTCTGCTGCGAAGGAGCTGAGCATCACCGGCCTCGCAAAACTGACAGAGCTTCTCAGTCTGCTGCTCCAGGCTCTGTTTGACACCGGACTGCTTCTGTAAGGCCGCCTGGGTGTCCTGTTATAGGCGACAGATAAAGGACGACTTGTTGTAAACGGCTCCGGAAGCACAAAGAGTCAAACAGTCATCCTGTTCGTTGCTTACCTTTACTTGTGTGGTGGCCGACTGCAGGTTGCTAATGTTGATTTGAGAAGACGAGTGCAGATTTGAGAGCATGGTCTCACTCCACTGGGAGAATCTGTGCAGGGCCTGGTCAAACTGCTCCACCAGGGACAGGTGGCTCTGAAGCTCTTTGATCCTGAGAGACAAAATCACATTTTTAACTTCTGAGATGGTTCAAAAAAAGACAGAGTATCATGAGTTGTTGTCAAATCTATTCCATCCTCATGTTTGACAAGCAGCTGCCAGCATTTATGTTCATGTAATCAAACTATCCAATCCAATCCACTTTATTTATAGAGTCATACCTTTGAGGAACGACTTCATTCTGAGCACATAGTCTCCTCTGCAGGGTCTCCAGCTCATCTTTCAGTCGCCTCACTCTGTGTTCCGGTGCAGTCGGACACAAAGACGTCCCCAGAGATGCCAGTTCAGCCTGAGCAGACTGGAAGGACTGGACTTCAGACTGTAAGGCCTGCAAGGACAACAGAACGACCTTTAAATCTAGTGCTGTATAAATGTTTTTACATATAAGGATAAAAATAGAATCCACACAAAGGAGCAATTATTTATCAATTCATGCATATACCAACTATTTTTAGAGGGACAACTTGTTTTCAGGTGTTTCTTAGGGCACTATGTGAGTTTGCCTTGTACCTGTAAATCTTGCAGCTCTGTGTGGAGCTTGCTTTTATCAGCTGACAGACTCTGAGGCTCTGGTTTGGAGGCAGATTCACTTCTCTCCAAAAAGGACACAAAGTTGGAACGCTGCTTCTCATACCTGAAACACATCGATCGAAACTCTGTTGTCAAAACTTGGATTAAATTGTCCACTTTACACTATTTGCTGTATTTTACTGCAGGTGGAGAAATTAGTTAATGTTGCCGTCAACATTTCAACCACAAGCCTGTGGTTCAATTTAACCCTAAATTTTCCATTAAGCATTAAATGAAATTTCTCGTACTTCTGCCAGAGGGAGAGCAGGTTCTCCAGAGAGCTTTGTTTGTCCTTAGCCTCCTGTATGTCTTGCTCGTATCTGGCGTTCAGCTCTGTAACAGTCCTCTCTGCTCTCTCTTTGTCGCTGAGTCTTCGGGCTCCAGCCGACAGGGACAGTAAGGTTCCCTTCAGCTTCTCCAGACGCTGACAGACGTCCTGGGGAGCAAGAACACAAATCGGTGAAAAAGACCGACACGGTGAAAGTAAAATAAAAGTACATATAAAAGTCAAAATAATGAAACACACCATGTGGTTTTGCAGAGCTTTGTAGGTCTCTGATGAGGAGGTGCAGGATTTGATAGGCTGCTCTATTGTTGTGTGTATCTCAGTGAGAGATGTTTGCACCTAGGAGAGAATAAAGAGGAGCTTTACATCTAAAATCCTCCCTGCAGGCTACGCTCTGCACCGTCTGAGCCTGTTTACCTCCTCGAGGCTGAGTCTGAACTTCTGCTGGTGCGACGAGCTTTCCTCCAGCCGTCCGTCCAGCTGCTGAACATTCTCCCTCAGCTCCTCCCAGTACCGGCCGATTTGGGTGAGACGTGCCTTGATGCGAGCCGCCTCCCCGGAAGACAAAAACTGGGCTAGTGCCTGGGAGTCGGCCTCCAGACGAGCAGGAACCTCAGCTCGCTCCTGAAGCTCTGCACAAACCGCCTGGACAAACGGGGACGGATGAAAATCAAGTCTTTGTGAGTCTTTGTGGAGCAGTGTGTTGTGTTGGTGCCTTTAATGGCCTTGGCCTTAAAGTCACCTGTGTTGTACCACAAGACTCAATTTTATATTCAATCTATGTCTCAAACCATCCAGTGTCACAGCAGATGTTTGCAGTGCTATGCAAGACGACACACGCCTGAGACCTGGTGACCCAAGATGCCGAGCGGCTGTCTTAGATTGTCTCAACTGGATGGCACTAAATTCTATAACCTATACCTTTATTACTGCCAGAAATCTGGTGGATTGCTCTCTGGATTGATGTGTTTCTGCCCCAAGTGAAGGAGTTTAACCCTTCTGGTGTGTTCCGGTCAAATCTGACCGAAATCTGACTGATTTACAAGTTTTCTCTTTAAAAAATGTAATTAATTACATGTTTGTCATCAGGTTCCATGATTTTGTTCACACATGGCATCTGAACACACGAAATAAAATTTGAGAATTTTTATTAAATTTGGGGTGATTTATTGAACTTGGTGTTCACGGTCAAAACTGACCCGTCATTAGAAACGCCCCTTTTTGGCTTCCATGGCAACCCCCATGGAATTTTTACCCCATGGGAATCAGACCTGTTGGCAATTGTCAAAAGCAACCACAACATTGTTTCACTGATATCTTCAACTTTCTGTCAGCTCTGGTATAAAAAGCTGTTTTGAGGCTCACAGTTTATTCTGTAGCAACATGATGACCAAATGATATGAGCTCAGATCAATGAGGCCTACAGGACATAAAGAGCAAATGGAAGCTCAAAACTTGTAACATTCACAAGAACTTGAGTTGATAAAAAGTTGAAAAACAACATTAGGTGATAATATATGTATAATTATGGATTATAATCAGCTAGAATGGAGTGGCCATCTTTTAAAGATTTTGGTCTGGGGGGTAAGGGAGGATGGAGCGTGAGACTGATGGCGGTTTGCAGCATTGTGGTAAAAAACAAAGAGAGTTACTCCTCAGGGTTTGTGATGAAGAGCAGGTCTGATGCTGAAACAGAGACGGTGTGTTCGGCCTGTGTTGATGCCTGATGGTGTTAAGATGGTTGCAGCTTCATAATAAACCACACTGTACCTTCACTGCGTTGATCTGTTGCTCCAGAGGCGAAGCAGAAGATTTCAGTCCATCCAGTTGCTTCTCTTTGTCGGATATCCACAAGGAAAATGTTTCAAAAGCAGCTCCAAACTGATCCCACTGAGTTTTCATTTCTTCTAGAGTTCTGACACTGAAACACGAGAGAATGAATTATAGATTATCTTAGTAATAGTTTCAACTACACTAAACGAGTTGATTCTCAAATGTGCCAGTGTTTCTGTGTATTCTGATAGTCTGTTTCAGGATTATGTTGGACTTAAAGTTATGAAAACATTATTTAGATGAATAAGAATAGAACTCATCATCTTACTCCTTTTTCAGCCCAGCCTCTACTTGGTCCACTTGCTCGCTGAGGGATCGAGCTTGTCGTGAAAGCAGAGCTTTGTTCTTCGGACCAAGTTGGATCTCCGTTGCTCTCTTCAGCAACGTGTTCATGTGTGAGACCTCTGCTTCACACTGCTTCAACAACACCTGCTCACAAAACAACAAAGACTGGTTATCGTCTTCTTTTAGCTCCGGCGGTACGAATGTCAGGAATAAAACCCAAGAACACGTCTGCAGGAGGAAACCCAGAGACTTTACGTACTCTGGCCTGGTCGAGTTCCACAGCCAGGCTCTCTGGGCTGCTGAAGTTCAGATCCCTGTCCATCGCCGAGCGGGACTTATTAACGAACTCGTGCACCGCCTCCTGCTGGCTGTCAAACTCCTGCCAGGCTGCCAGCGTGACCTAAGGATGGAAATGGACCTAAAGTCACTGATAGGAAGCTCAAATAGTGCTTTAACACAGGATAGGTGATGCAAACGGGGCAGAAGAGAAAAATAATAAGGTACGTTTGTCAAATGCGATGCGACCCTGTAATATGTATAATTGTAATATGTACAAATTAAAGATGTTAAACTCTGAACTACAGATTGTATTTCAATATTGTTGCATGTCGACATCCACAGACACAAAGAGTAGATGGTCGGATCAAGAGAGGGAGCTTCCCCTCTCTGGCTCTCTGGGGCTGAGAGGCGTCTCAACAAACTTCATCTGTTGGTCCAATTTAAGTTGGGAAGTTGTTTGTCTGACTTTTGAATTCTTCTATTTTTTTTTTGTTCGTTCTCCCTTTTTATCTGTTTTTTATTCCCATGTTTGAAATATTAAAAAAAACTAAACTAAACCTTAAATCATAATGTGGGAACAACATGGATGCTACAAAGAAGATGTGTTCAGAATATTTAAACAAGATGCTGCAGTTTGAAGTTTGAGGCTTTATATTTAATCTATTTTGTCCCTAAAACCACTAAAATACATAATACCTATAATATCACTGTTAGGTGCAATATTGCTCTTTATATTATGTTTAATATCAAATAATATTTTCATCATCAGGTGAAATATTACTCTTTAATATTACTTTTGATGTCATTGTCTATTTACATTTTAGTTCATTTTTTTTGTTTACTCTCTTACTTACTTTTTTTCTATTGTTATTCTGTTGGACACTGGTTCTTGCATTTACTATTTATACAGTTACATCTTTATTTTTCACTTATATTTAATAATGCATTGTTTTTTCTTCTGTTATTGTATCGTTACTGTAATTTTGGAGCAACTCTCTGGCACAAGAATTAAGTTTTATCTTATCTTATCTTAAATATTGCTGTACCTAACTTGTTATCGAGGTTCATGCTAATAAATAACTTTTATAACTTATTTAGGTCACTGTACAGGGACAAGCTATGACCTAATATCATATTATAAACTGCATGCATGCATAAAATTGACATTCAATTATGTGTATTAATAAAAAGTTTGCAACCATCAACCAAGCATGTACTTTCATCTGCCATATTTTTGCATCTATGATGTCAAATTTCAGGTGAATTTTCACAGTAGGGAACTCATTTCTCTGATTATTCTGACACCACATGAATAAACTATCAGATAAAGATGTAATGAGGTGCTGATCAAATCTGAAGCAGGATTCTGTTACTGCACTGCCTAGAATATTTTCAGAAACACATTTAGTGTCCTTTTTAGCTGCATAGAGCAGGTTTGGTGAACAGGAAGTAGCCTCCATATTGTTTCCTGTGTGTGTATTATAAAAACAAAGGCTGAGAAAACTCAGATCAGACTGTAAAACTCAGAAAGTCATGATCAGATATGAACTATGATCCCGATCATTGTGTATTTCTCATCTAAAATGTTTTCAGAAGCATATTTTAAAGCTGACTGAGTCCAAAAAAGACCCGACTCGCCTTTTATCACCCACCAGTTGGAGTGTTTACTGGTTCAGTGTGACGTTGTTGTTTTTCACCTTAACACCACAGCCCTTTTTCTGTGTTTCCTCTGGTCATGTGACGCCAGTTTCAGATATATCTTCATCTATTTCCAGCACAGACAGCCTAGTTTTAAGCCCATGTTTCCTGTAAACGGCAGGTTTTTTGTTCTACACCTTGCTGTGAGTGAATCATTTCAGCCTCCCTCACACAACAAGTTTCCATTTCAAGGCTCCCATCTTCATCCTTATATGTTCTATAAGAGCACCATCAGAGGTGTGAGGACTGACTCAGAGCATTACTCTATTCTAAAGAAGATCCAAAGTCTACTGCATTAACAGGAATCTCAAGTTCGTATCTGCCCATGAAATCTGTCCATTTCCTTTAGTTTACTTACTCGACTTTCTTCATTTATTTATAGAGGATGATACAGAGGATGAATCATGAGATCAGGACTGAAGTCCAATCATCCTTCTAGATTTGCTGTTGCAGGTTATCGGTGTTGACTGAACCCCAGTGTTCCTAAAAGCATCGCTCACCTCCAGGCTTTGCTCCTGTGAATCCATATTCTGCTCCATTTTGCTGAGTGTGTTCTCTAAAGTCTGCAGGTCCTGCTGCAGAGTCTCTCCCAAACCCTCCTCAGCCTGGAGCTGCTGGCCTCTGGTGATCAACTGCTGGACGTCCTTCCTCTTCAGCTTCAGGCGTTTTGATAGTTGCTGTGGTAAAACGACACACTGAAAAGGTCAATCTGTTGAAATTCACCTGAAGTAAACTCTATAGTGAGTCATTTGTTGCCAGTTCTATTGATTTTAGTGAATGTACTGCAGCACCTTGTGAATGAGAAGCAGCTGCTGGGCTTCTCTAACAGCAGGACAGTCCAGTATTTTGGTGGCCTCAGCCTGAGCCTCTTTCTGCCCCTGAACGAGGTCATCTAAAGTAGACTGTACCTCCTCCCTGAACTGCACACAGTCTTCTACAGCCAGCACCATCTTCTCAGCCTGGAATCAGGTTAAAATGTTTCAGCAGTATACTGTAGATTCCCAGAAGGGACATGACGTCTGACTTCTGTCCCCCATCCTGTAGTAAAACAAGTGAAAGCTTCACCAACCTCTGAGAGCGAAGCTAGAAGACCTTTAAAGTCAGCAGAGAGCTTCCTCAGGGAGCTTCCTTGCTTCTGGGCATCGCTGTCAGCACAGATCTCCATCAGTACGGCCATGCGGGCTTTCAGCCAGCCAAGGTTCCCCTCCTGCAGCTCTGCATCATTCCTCACCTCCTGCACACCACAAACCAGTGTGATGAAGCCTGTGTGGTTCATAGTCACCTGATGCAAAGTGTTTTTTACAGCCTTATCTAAGTCAGCAGGATGTCATAGGAGGGAGGTGAGGTCTGTCAGTGGATGGTGGGTCTGTATGGATGGACTGACTCACCGTGATGGTAGCCTTCACCTGGCTGTACTTTCTGGGGTCGCTGGCTCTGTTTCTCAGCAGCCTCAGCTGGCTTTCTTTAGATATGAGCCAGCAGGAGAGCTCAGCGTACCTGTTTCACAGGACAAGGAGGAAACGTTTTCAGGAGCTCTGGCTTTGTTTCAGTTACTGACCTTCATCAGGCATCAAACTCACAACTAACCTCAAAACTCAGGCTTTAACAACCAATCACATTATTGATAAAAACAGTCGTTCAGATAATTAGGAAAAATGCTGAAAAACACCATCTTTCCTACAGAAAGTACGAAAGGTTCCTGGATCTTTCCCCTTTTCTGGATCCGTCCCCTTTTCTGGATCCGTCCCCTTTTTCTGGATCTGTCCCCCTTTTCTTTCTTTTTTTTCTTCTTTTTTTTAGATCTGTCCCTTTTTCTAGATCTGTCCCTTTTTCTAGATCTGCCCCCTTTTCTGGGTCTGTCCCTTTTTCTAGATCTGCCCCCTTTTCTGGGTCTGTCGCAGATCAAGGACATTTTTTTAAACTTCCTTAAACATTGTGATTTCATTGGCATATGTTGACCAAAACAAGCAGTTGCTCCACCTTGTGTTGTACTCCCTCCACTTGTCTGGGTGCTGCATTAGCTTCTGATGGGTGGTCTCGATTTCCTCTAGGACCTCAGAGAAGTCCTTCCTCGCCGTTTCCAGGGTCTGGTGGACGGAGTCGCCCTCCGGGAGCTTCTGACCAAGTTCCTCCATCAGCTGCAGTCTTTTCTCACAGATGGACTGGGGGCCCTTTTCCCTAAAGAAAGCCTATAAGAAGAAGAAAAAGACATGACAGTATGACACTATGCTTTATACACAGTAAGATAATGTAAATTCACTGCTACACAGCAGTGAATAATCACATTACTTCACACTGTATTAATCAATACATGAGCCAGACAGCCAACCGCTCTGCGCTCACCCTGTGCTCCTTGATGAGCCTCTCGCTCCCTGTGGTAGCCAGGTGGCGGTTCTCCCTGATCACCTCCGTCTGGCACTCCTGCAGGAGCACCATCAGCTTGCTCCTCTCCACCTCCACCTTAAGATGCAGGAGGTGAAAAGGGGCGTCGGTCTGAATATCCTGGGGGATGAGAATGAGGAGGTCAGATTCAGAGCAACGTGTGCCGTTTTCTGTTTAGTCTATTTTTATATGGAAAAAAATCAAGACACTGGCTTTTTATTCAAAAATACTATTAGTTATTATTATTAGTGTTGAGCCATAACTGTGGAGCAGATTTACAAACAGTGGAGAGCTGCAATACGGGCTGGGTTACAGTTATAGCATGGATATTTTTCAATTATAATTTATATCATGACAAATAAAATCACATATAAATAAAAATCAGATGTTAAAGGAACAGTTCACCCAGCTGTGACATGTCATTATCTACTCACCCCACCCGAGTGTACGCTAACACTTTTAGCTTAGAGGCTTCAATGGAGATTCCAGCTTCAATAACTTTTTCCAAATCAATATATATAATATACAGCATATAATACATAATATATGAAAAACTCTTGAATAAGCAGCTGTACAGCTGCTATGTTTGTGGGGGATTCATAAAGTTGATATATAATTAAATTATACATCAGAATTTCTTGTCATCTATGTGAAACATGACGCTAACCTTCCAGTGTTTGTGCAGCTTCCTGACGGTTTCCTGTAGCGCCTGCTGCTCCTGCTCCGGCAAAATGTCAGTCAGCTCATCGCAGGCCTTGAGGAAAGTATTGAGGACCCGCTGGTCCAGCTGCCCAAAGAACTCCTGCAAAAATAAAAATAAAACTCAACACCTCACTGACTGACTGAAGTATTTACAGCTAATCTAGAGCCCAGGATGTTCTGGTGCCTCATCATCCTCTGGTTTGAGGCGTATTCTCTTACTGTGTGTTTCTTGAGCAGCTCCTCTGGGTTCCCTCTCTCTGTCAGACAGGTCTGAGCCATTTTAAGAACCTTCTCCAGCTCCACCCGTGACTCATCAAACCTCTTCATGAGGCTGCTGTTGGCCTCCACGTGTTTCCGCCACTCCGTGGATTCTTTGATCATGGTCTGGACGCACAAACTACACGTTAGAACAGCACTTAAAGCCGAGCGGAGCTGAAACAGCCTCTGATGTTTGCTCTACCTGTGAGGAGGCCTGCAGGTCTGCTACTCGTTTCTGCAGGAGGCTCATGTCCATGTGCTGCAGGGTTTTACTGCTGCTCATTATTTTCTGGATGGTCTGGTGGTTTCTCTCAATCACTGTCAAACACTTCTTACAGCTGTGTGTGAAGGTCACCAGCTCCTGCAGTGTCCAGTGACAAGCAGGCTGTTAGCAGACATGCAGTCTGAGTTTAAGCTTTTTATTCTAACAACTATACTGAAGATGTAGAAGTCACCTGGCATCTCTGTTTAAAGTCTACGGGTCCCTCGGAGTCGGCGGTGCTGGTGATGTGACTGGCCTTCTCCAGAGCCTGGTAGAAACCTGTGATGTTCTTTTCCATCTCTTCCAGTGGAGGCAGCAGAGACTGGGACTCCCTCAGCAGAGGCAAACATCTCTCCCTCACCTGATTGGAGGAAAGCAAGGCTGATTAAAGTGAACCACAGGTGACTGACATGTTGCTGAATCAATTACATCAAATAGGAATTAATTCATTAACAGCGTAACAGGCATTAAATTCACAATGTGATCCAAACTATGTTTAATCTACACCCTGATCAAATAATTGATAAAAGCAGAACAAAACACATACAACGTTGAAGCTCACAGATTTCAAACTGTTGCTTCTCATGATCTGATTTCCAGATGTATTAAAGGATGCATCACACGACACCTGGTTAATCTAGAGTGGGCCTCAGTAGAGCGAACACCTGCACCGAGGCCCAACAACCCTTCACCTCTGATTAGCTCGCCTGACACATGCTCCGCCCCTCCAGGAAGTTTAAGTGGAAATCAGTTCAGTAGTTTTTGCATAATTAGGGAAAACTTTGGAAAACACAATCCTGCTAACAAACAAACAAAACAACAAATAAATTAGGGTTCTCAGGGAGCTCATACCTCCGTCAAGACTGCATCCCCACCTTGATCCCCCCCCTCTCAGTCCCAGGGCCACCTCTCTCCACCTCTTTAATTTTAATTCCAGGAATCACACCAGGATGACAAAGACATGCAAACATACAGCAGGATGAGACACACCTTGCTGAGCTGCTCCTTGATGGAGGCCATCACCGCCATCATCTGGGACACCTCCTCCTGGGGCGTGTCTTTGGTCAGCAGCTGAGCGGTGCGGCTCGCTGCCTTACAGGCGGCTTCCATCGCTGGGACTTTGTGCCTGATTTCCTGCGATGAGTCAACAGCAGAGACGTTTGTCATTGGACAGGAGAGAGATGAGAAGAAACCTGAGGAAGAGGATGAGGGGTTTACCTCGACATCTTGAACAAAGGCTCTGACGTTCAGGAAAGACACCTGGACCGCAGCGGTCATCTTCTCATCGGTTGCATCCATGAACATTTTCAAGGTATTGATCCCGTCTTGGTAGTCCTGCCTCAGCTTATCTACCTCGTCTGCTCTGGCATACTGCCGGCGACACGGAGGAAAGGATCATTTTTCATGTAAACTTAAACCACCACGACAGAAGATGTGATATCTATTTTCACTCAGGAGGGTATTTACATGTTTGACTTTGACAAACAGCTCCCTCCACCTCCCGTTCAGAAGGAGGAGCTGCTGCTTCAGATCTCGTGACACGGTTTCATCGCAGGTTTCGATGAGGAAGTTCCCGGCATCGTTCATGTCCGTGTGCTGCTGTATCCAGTGTGAGAAGTTTCTGAAGAAATCCTAAGAGAATAAAGGAAAACATGGCAGCCAATCAGAGCCTCAAACATTTTTAAAAACGTCCCTCCTTCAGTTCAGCAGCAGAAATAAAAAGCTGAGGTATCCTGTTAGCAGGTTGTACTCACACGTTTGGCGTTTTCTGACTGATTGAGCATCTGCTCGGCGTCCTCCAGCCAGGCCTGCAGAGCTGCTACTGTGCTGCTGTACTTCTCCCAGTTAGAGATCACCTCCTCCAGCATGCTGCGAACACTCCGCACCTCCAGCGCCAGGTTCTTCCACTGAAACATGGCATCGCTGAGGAATTTACTTATCCCCTCTGCTTCATCGACTGAAAGCGAAACGTGGATTTAGTTCAGTGTATTTAAAGGAGCAGTTCACCCAAGAAAGAAAATTCAGTCATTATTTAATCCCCCGTCTTTCTGATGGAAAAGTCAGGTTTCTTGGTTTGTCACAACAAACAACAAAGGAAGGTGTTGTATTATTATTATTGCTCATTTATCATTTCTTCTGTTTGTTTTTCATCTTCCTTTGTTTACTGGTGACAGTAGCCTGCTGTAACTTACTGTCATTGGTCCGAAAGTCCAAAGCATCCACAAACAAAAAGTGCTTTTCATACTGTAAACAAACCGAACCATGGTTCAACTTGTTCCGGACTGCAATTTTGGTCTGGATCAAACTGAAAAGTCTCAAAGTCTGGACCAAACGAGGTCGGTGTGAAGGCATCCTGAGTTTAGAAGTGATCAATTTGGAATCTCCAGGCCTCTAGCGAATAGGATGTCAGTATGGAGTCATTTTATGTTTGTTTTTTTAAACAAGTCGCCATCTTCATCTGACTTTCCATCAGACTGACTTTTCACTATTGGGTGAACTCGTCCCTTGAGACCAACATTTGGGATCAACTGTACAGGTATTAAAAAAACAATCAACATTTAATTAGGTCTGCTGATCATTTGGTTGATGCTAGAATGTGTTAGGGAAGAAAGATCATGCTAAAAATAGCATTCAAGCTAATGAGATTGTTGTTGTTTGTACATGCATGGTGCAACGTCATGATTCTTCTCAGGTCTGGAGGTTAACAGCATGTTGGAAAGGAAAAGAGAGAGGAACAGCTCAGGAGACAGGCATGATTAGGCTGATAAGAGATTATTTTTGGACTTACGTTTGTTACAGGTCTTAGACCCTGTAACATGAAATCAATAATAAGACTGTTTACCATGAGCCCAGACAAACATATTTGTATATAAATAACAAACAGACTGGTGATTAAAAACAGATAAGCGTCTTACTTTGACTGTCAGATTTGACATAAACGTCTGCAGCTTGCTTGAGGGCTGTGAAGATGATCTCATACTGATCGAAGAACCTGTGACCTTCAACAAACGTCTGTAAGATAAAGACAGAAAAACTCAGGTTGGATCGTTTGAAACACAGCAGCATTCAGATTCTGCAGCTACAACAAACATCACTTCAACTTACAAGGTAGGTTTGCAGCAGGAGTTCAACAGAATCCCGTCTGCCATATTTAATGATCCAAGACTTGAGCTTCGACTCGGCCAGCATGAGAAACGCCATCAGTCGATACTTCATTTCCCAGAATTCCAGTTTGATCAAGTGAGCGTGTGACGATGTGGACACAAAATTGAACCTGCAAATTCAAAGATGTCCAAAAAATGATTCTTTCTTTTGTTTTTTACTTTATTGAATGAAACACAGACACTTTTTTGACTTTAAAAAAAAAGAACTAGAGAATATCAGGTTTATGCTGAGCGTGGATTAAATTAATTTACAAGACAATAAAGAATTATAATCTTACATTATAGGCGGGGTTGGGCTGGTTTGAAATGAATAATGAATTATAATGAATTTTACTGTGAGGTTTTGCACTGGATCCTTCAGTTAAGGCCAAGCAGATTCTAAAAGGAGTCACGTTTGTCATCCGTTACCGTGGCGACAAACTTTAAAGATGAAGTAACGAGTGGATTTCAAAACAAAGCTGGATGAGGAGGATGGATTTAATGTGTCACAGTGAGGCAAAGGGGATAAGACTACAAACATGAGTCTGGGTAAGACACAAGGGTTTGTTTTCATGACTTGTAAATTAACTTATTTGCAAGCAGTTATGAAAACGTTGTCCATCAGGTCTGAGTCTCTTGGTCAGGTTCTGGTCCAACATTCCTCGTTTTGTTATTCCAGCAGCTTTAACAGGGCGAACAGGAGTGGATCAGAACCTGTCTTATAGAGTATCGCTGTGTGCATCATAACGTTAGACACCATAGCACCAACTCATTACTGATGAGTTCTCTCTTGAGGACATCAGTCAGAGTATTACAGCAGCACTGTACAACTTTAGTACATCACAACTAAATGCAAGAAAGCCCCACCCTGTGGCATGAGCCAATCACCAATCACAGGGCTCCTGCTACCTAGCCACATGCTGCTAACTCTCTCCACCCACACCTGACAAACGTATCAGACACCAGACCGGTCCAGTGAAAGCAGAAACCTTCCCAACCCTGATTCTAAGTCTTACCTTTCAGCCATGTCTTGGAGCTGCTCTGGCGGGACAGGTACCCCGTTCACCGACCTGTCCCTGTGGATCTGCTGGAAGGTCTGTTTGTGCGATTCCAAGTTTTTTAATACCTCCTGTGAAATGTAATCACAGGTAATTATTCATAAGATTCAGACATGGTGTCCCAGCCCGTGGTTCCTCTCCGTTACCTTATGCTGCTCCAGTTTTCTGTGGAGAACATTGGCCGTCTCCTCGTGGCCATGTTGGACGGGGATGTCCTCCCTCAGAGCCATCTCTGCCCTGTGAAGCCAGGCTCCGATCACTCCCAGAGGACCAGGCAGGGACTTGTCCAGATGGATATGCCAGTCCAGCAGCTGTAATTGACTTTGATTATAACAAAACCCACCACAGAGGAGGCAACGCTCATCGGAAACGTTCCACATGTTCCCGAGCATTCAGGCTGAAAAACAGTTTCATTCAGTCCAGACTCCCCAAAGAACAAAACCTCCTCTGTTCCCATCCCCTCCCCTCTGAACAAACTAATTCAGATGCTTACACCCCACTGAACTCTGGCAGCCAGTGAAGAGATGTGCTTCTCTGTCATTATTAGAACCATCACCATGGTAACGATGCTTTCAAGCAAAGAAAAGCATGATGACAAACAGCAAATCTATTATTTCTTATCAGATTTGATTAATTATCATGATTATTCCTGTTTCTTTGGGGCTAGTATATAAATGATTCATGTTTGCAGTGAACTTACTCTGGCAGAGACTCGATCCCACGCCTGTTTGACCAGAGCCTGATCCACGGACAGCTTTCCGTCTCTGTGCACGGGCTGAAGCAGTTTATCCGTCTGCTTTTTCTTCATCTCAAACTGGACACGGAAGCTCTTGAATGCCTGCAAACAGAAGGCTAACATGAGAAAGGCGTGTGTGTGTGCGTGTGCGTGTGTGTGTGCATGTGTGGTCAGAGCTGTTAGATGTCTGTGGAGAAGACGGGTCTTTTTCCTCACCTGATATTTGTCGGTGAGGTTTCCCTCTGCTCCCTGAGCCCGGAGCACGTCTCTCTCCAGCTGATCCAAAAACACCTTCAGCTCTCTCAGCATCTTCCTCTCCTCTCGCTGTTAGAATCAGGTAACAGATCAGAATCACAGGAACATGCCGATATGTTGAGAAAGTCATGGCAATCTGATGTTCTAAAACATCTCATCTATTCAGATTAATGAGAAAAAAAACAGGCTAGCGCTACATTTTAGCACAGATTAGTTTCCAGTCATGGTGGAGGGAAAAGGGGCAGAGACACTAGAATCTTCTTCATCCCTCTGATATAAGATGCTTTCACACCAGACAGTCTGAACATGGGTTTGCATTTGATCCGGTTAGTTTTACTTTCACACTGCAATTATGCAAAACCTTCACATGAATTAAATTCTGTACATCATTTCATCTTCACCTGCACAGGTGAAGATGTGATGCTATGCTTGACTGTGATTGGTTTATAGATGGGTGCCAGTCTGATGTTGGTGTGTGCTCAATTCAGCAGGTGGCCTTCTATAAACACTTTCATTCTGACACTATACTGTATCATTATGGCATTTCAACCTCGAGTTCACCAAATGAATGTCCTTGTCGTGAGAAAATTGTGTCGTTTGAGGCGAAGACTGCAAACAATCCTACAAGTCTTGGCAGCTCCGTTTCTGGGGAGACCAATAAAGTGATTAATCATCTGATATTTCAAAAGGTGAGCTGTCACAGGTGATTAATTATTGTCTTTTTAGTGCAGTGTTTTCCCTACCATTCATTTTGGGGGGGGCGGACATGTGACCCCTGGCCTAGCCTAGCCTAGCCTAGCCTAGTCTAGCCAGGCTGCGGCTTATTGTGTATAAATGTGGTGACTAATTAGAAAAATGGGTAACCGACTAGAAAAATTCACGTGAATTCCACCTCAAATCTGATAAACACCTCAGAAACTGGCAACATAGGAGACAAAACATTGTACAAAAATGTATATTAATTTACATATTGATTATCGTGTAATTTGTAATATGGTATTAAGTTTTAAACTCTTAGTTACTGTCTATGTAGAGTGACCAAGATTAGATCAAAAAGCTTCAGACCTGTAATTTTGGTTCAAAACAAATGAAAAGTCTGGAAGTCCACTTTAGGTGTGAAAGCACCCTTAATCTGTTAGTTTAGAGAAACATACCTCAAGCATTTGCTCTATGTCTTGGGGACCAAACTATCCAGGAAGGCAGTAAAGCAGACAAAGAGATGCAAACACACCACGAGATGCATTATTAAGAAGAATTAAAGAAGGTGGGGGGGGAAAGAATGAGGGTGAAGTGGGAATATCCTCCAAACAGAAGACATGCAGCGCTGTGATCTGAACTCTCACCTGCAGCACCGGCACTGACAGTGCAAAAGTTGGAATTGAACCAAGAAGCACCTTAATGTGCACAAAACAAAAGAAAATATGTCGGTGGATAAATTAAACGAGTTGATGATGGAATTTTGATGATTTTAACATTAGTGTTCATGCTATGATTATTTGTGTGAATGTTTGGTCATTATCTCCTCGTTGCCGTGCCGATGGAGAGGCGAGTGAAGAATCTTAGTCGACTGAACATTTTTGGAGCTTCACAGTAAAACAGCGTTGCAGGATTCCCCCAAACAACTGAAGAAGATGGAGACTTTTTTTTTTTTTACAAAAATAACCAAAAACAAACAATAATAAAAAGACTGCATGCAGCTCTAACAGAGGATCTACGTCTCTAGAATAAATGACGTCCCAAATAAATTCAAAAAGATGTCACTTACACCGTTTTTAAGTGGAAACACTTGCTGTAGCTGCTAAGCTGAAAGTGTCAGTGAGCTCAAACGTATGAACATGTGGTGCTGGATGAGATTACCTTCAGCAGAGCTCTCTCTATCAGCACATGTGTGAGTGTTTGAGCTTGTGAACCTACTTCAGATGGGGACCAGTTTAATTAGCTGAGAGGCTACAGTGAAGATTTCAACATAAAAGAGGGTGCAAGTAACATGATTTCAAATTAATTTGGGATCTCTAGGCTTCTGGAGACTAGGATTAGAACAAAAGCAAAAGCTTTATGGAGTCAGTTTATGTTTTATGATTATATTTTTTTAATTTTCTTTAGTATTTTAGGAGAATACTTCAACCCTGTTTTTACCGTGAAGCTCCAGAAATGTTTAGTGTACTGAGAAACTTCACCTGCCTTTCTTTCCATCGCTGTGGGTTTAGTAGATAATGCCTTTTCATTTAAGCTCAGCAGCAGTTAAAGCATGATTTTATTTTTTTAATCAAGCAGTTGCTATGGTCTCTGCTATGAATGATGACATACTAGGTGATTTTTGCAGCTAGCAACAATACATACAACCTTCAAAATAAAAGCATACGGAGTTAAATATCAACTCTAATGCAGCATTTAATAGGAACACAACATGTTTCTCTACCCTTAAGTATCACAGCATTATGATGTAATGACTTTTAAACAAAGTACCTCATCCTGCTGCCCGTCAGTCTCAGAGTGGTGGGGGTTTGGGTAGTGCTTGAGAAACTGAGCCACATACGTCATGATGGATTTCTCATCCGGTTTGTCTACATCCACATCTAAAGAGCAACACAAATGTTATCTGGTGCACCTCTGAAGAAACGTTCGCTGATCTAAACATGGGCAGAACACGTTTTTCAGGCCTGTCAGCAACTTCATTTAAAATATGTCACTGCTGTAGAAATTTTTAAAAAAGCGTTTGGCTCTTCGAGAGGACAGATCTCCTGCTTTAAAGCTAATTATATGCACCAAATGTCATCCGTGGCCTGATGGTTCTAGAAATCAGGGTCGAGCTCCTGTAAAAGCAGAGACATTTCAGTGCAGCTCTTTGTGCAGTAAAGCATCACGACTCTGCTGGTGAAGACAGGACTGCAGAGCCACTGCAGACTGCTTCACCTCCAAAAACCTCACAGCTACCAGTAAACAACACAATCTTAATCCTCTGCAGGGTTTCACTGATCTTTTCAGCCCACATTTAGTCAAAGACACTTATGGAGGTTAAACTGACAGACTGACACAACTCCATTAATGCATATTTACATCTAATAAACCTCCAATGATCTCATTATGTAAGAAAGCATTCAGTGCTAGCTTGTCTGAATCATCTGCTACCCTGGAACAGCAGCAAACGTCACCTTCTGGATCCAGCAGGCGGGGAATACCCAGCTCGTTTTCCGCAAGTGCAAACGCCTCCTCCAAATTCTCCCTGTTGCCCCTCCTTCGCACCACCTCCATGTCCACCAGGTCTGGCCTGATGGTGTGCACCAACGACTGGAAGGCGACACCATCGCGCCAGCTGGGACCGAAGTCCTTCACTTCAATTCCATGATGCCTGAAAAACACGTGCAAAGACATTCGTACATCCTGTATGCAGCATATATTGTAACACCAGGCCAAAGATTCTGCAGTGTCTTACCTGGCTGCTGTGCACTGCACCCATCTGAGCAGAGCCTTCCTGGCGTTGCCCTGGAACTTGTTGACGACCTTTCTCTTCATGGGGGGGCTTCCAGTTTCAGAGCTGGCTACACTCTCCACAGAGGAGCTGCTGTTGGACAGAGCCTGGAGGGCTGGCAGGTTGCTGGTTAACTCCTCAATCTGTATGAAGACCAAAAGTAGAACAAGAGGCTCCACTGTAACCATAGCAACTTGAAAATCCCACCTTCAGATTGGAACAAGGTACCTTTAAATATCCGTCGTCTGTCATTCAACAAACCTGTCATCTTAATGAAACAAATAATGACTCTTTTATTCCTTTATTTCTTTTTTGTGTGTGTGTTTATTACCTCCACCAAGGCGGTTATGTTTTCATTCATGTTTTCATTCACCTCATTGGTTCATCGGTTGGTTGGTTTGTCAGCAGGATTGAAAACCACTGGATGGATTTCCACTAAACAGATCAGGAAATAGAAACTGATCCAGGATTTATTTTTCTTTCCATTTTCCTGAACATTGATCGATCAGACGTGTGACAACATTTTCCCTTGTTATGGAAGAACTACTGAACCGATTTCCACTGACCTTTGTGGAGGGGTGGGGCCTCAGTCAGCCTTGTTCGGCCTTGGTGGAGGTTTGTGGACCACAGTGTTCCATTCTAGTCTCTTATTTTGTTATTTATGTGTTCTTTATTTGTTTGCTGCTTGTCTGTGGTGCATCCTTTACATATTATTGTGCCTCTTTCTGTTTGGGACCCCTTTATAACCGAGATGAAACATCTCAAGGGGTTCCAATAAATAATACATTTATGAGTCAAATGGCATCACTGTGTGTCAGCATTTATTACACAATGTGAGGTTTAGACAGGACAAGAGGAGTTTGTTCATTTAACAGGGCATTAACTGACCTTGGAAGGAAGACGGTTATTAAACTATTAAAGAATGAAATATTACCTGGAAGTAGAGGATAATGGTCCATATCAACCCAAGGACAATAGATGGTCGTCCGTCTGCGATGTCAGTGGCATGAATGTTAACAAGTTTGATCTGAAACGAGAGCAAAGCAGCCGGTATTCAGGACATGAAGTCACAAACAGACAATCTGGAAGTTTCTCCCATAGAAACTTCATTTGTAAAAAGAGTATTGCAAGCTTTTTTTTTTTTTTTGGTCAGCATCATCAAAGTCGGGTCTTTGATGCAGGCAGAAACAGCCGCAGCCACAGTTAAAGGAAAAGCAGAGCCACCACAGCACTGCAAAACCTGCATTGTTAACATCTCTACATTTGAGTAGCTCAGAATTGTAGGGAGTCAGACACAGTAACCAGAGGTCAAGTCAAGATGCTTCAACATGTCAGTAGAGTAATGCATCGTGCATCAAATGAAAAGAATGCATACGGTATGGAGCACACAGGACGTTTAACGGGGACTGACCGGAGATCCTCGATACACAGACTGAAGGCACACATGATGGGAGAGAGAGATCACAACAATGTCAGCCTCAGTCCTCAGGGGGACCCACAGTGGGGCACGGGGCTTGTAATCAGGAAGTCCTGTCGCTATTGGCTGCTTCGCTTGTGCATGTTGCACTGCAATGGACCCCAACAAATATCTAAACAACAGCTTTTTTTTCTCATCATGTCCTCAACATCTTCACGACATGCTGCTGTTTGGGTTTTTTTCATTTCAAAGATGAGACTGCTGTCGGGACTGAATACTTACCTTCCTGCCTTCGAGGAATTTGAGCGCGGTGCCGATGTTGGAGACCCAGTGGATCCTCTTCAGCTGGCGGCCTTGCTCACGGGGCTACAGACAGAGAATGAAGTTCAAGACAAGGTAACAGAGAAAGCTTTGAATCATGTTAAGAAATGATCTAAAGCAGGGGCAGATCCAGGGGCGGGGCCAGAGGGGCACTGGCCCCAGCTGAAATCTGATTGGCCCCTGAAGTGCCCCTGTCCTGTTACTTTTTTCTGTTTGTTTACAACTTGAATGCTTGACTGTGTCAAGTTTTTCTCCTCTAAACTGTTGTGTATGCTGTAATATAGTATATAAGTATTTTCTTTAATGTAAAAAAATGTTTTTAAAATTTTAAAATTATTTTATGTATTACATAATTGGAAAAATTGTATTATATTTATTTATGCATCCTAGTTTAAAATTCAATAATTGCTAAACTTTTTTTGATGTACAAAATGTGCTTGAAAAAGGCACAATTTGCATAATATATTCAATTATGTGTGTCTTTACTAAAAGCTATGAATCCAACAGCAAACAATGAATGACTGGTGAAATATTCTGTGATTACATCTTACTGAATAAGGAAATGTGCATGAATGTTGGACATATAGTTGGCTCTTCTGTAAAAAATGTGGCCCCTCTATGGCCCCTGATTTAGAAAAATTCTATATCCGCCACTGATCTGTAATTGTAATTTTGTAATTTTGTCTCGTGCATCATCACAGTATGATAGTGAAAGTAACCTGGGAGAATTAGCAGAGCTAATGAGTCCAAAGATGCTTTAAGAGAACTGAACTCATCATGACATGCAAATAAGTAACTTTCCAGCTAACAGCTTTATAGATGACACAGCAGCTTGTTTCCAGTGAGCCAACGTCTTCTCACAGCGGGGGAGGCTCAGATCTAAATTAGGGGCCTTCAGTTTTTGTGCAGTGATCCAACGCTTGACGTGAGCAACGACGCTTTCATCCGAACTTGTGATTTCTTAAGATAGAATCACAGAGTGTGTAAAAGATGGATGCAGTCTCTTAGAGGAGCCACTGTGAGGCTCAGCTCAGTCGTTGCCATCTTGGCAGTGAGGTGGAGAACAGATTCGATCTGTTAGTCACCACACAGTAAGTCATATTATTTCCACAATATTTGCATGAAAAATGACAGGTATGAATTCTACAGGTATGAACCATCCATAAAGGGCTACTTACTAGTCTTTGTCCAGACAGAACCTCCAACAGGGCCAAGAGCTTCACCCCATCTTTGATGTCCTCAAAAAGGTCGTTAACCTCGAGTGGTGGTTTGTACTGGAGGAGACAGACACAGCTTTAACCACACATTACAACAAACCTGCTGTCGTTAGAAAGGAATAGAATTATAGAACCAGTAGTGATGCTGTTATGTTAAATATACGGTCAGAGGATGCTGGTGTTCTGAGCCCTTAGCAGGGATGAAGAGACACCAAATGCTTCTTGTGAAAAAGCAGGCTTGTTAGCGACGACCACAGAGCCTCCCTGCAGCTGAGAGGATGGTGCTTTCTCCTCAGCTGTGGCTTGGTGCCCGGTCCTGAGGCGACGCCACTCATTTAACCCTAAACGGGTCTCCTTGATATCACATCCACACGTTTACAGAGACGACTGACGCAGTTAAAACAAGCATTACTGTATCAGTAAAGGAGACAGATGTGTGTTTATTCAACAGAGTGAAGCTTTCATTAAAGCTCAATGTGCAAATTCTTTATTTGGCACCGTATGCAGGTCATTTCACGACTCCACATATTCCATGACGGGAAGCAGTTGGCTGCCAATTCAGGGCGATGCAGCATGAAGAGGAAGGCGTCTGTCGTGTTACAGCGAACATGTTCTGTTCTGTCAGCAAAGCTCTGCAAACGTTTCTATAGTCAGATTATTATTATTTAGTTTTTACCTCCGCTAAGGAGGTTTTGTTTTCACCACCGTTTGTTTGTTTGTTTGTTGTTTAGCAGGATTACACATAAACTGTTTGACAGATTTTTCTGAAATTTGATGGAAGGGTTGGACATGTGACAGGAAAGAACCAATAACATGTTGGAGTGGATCCAGGTTTTTTTTTTTAACTTTCTTTAGCATTGCTGGTTTTAACAAAAAATTCAAAAAAATTCCACATAAACTACTAAACAGATTTTCTCTAACTTGTTATGTTTTAATTTAATTAAAAGGGACTGTTGGGCCTTGGCGGAGGGCTGCGATCTAATGGGAGCATCTGAACAATACCAGTTAAGAAACATGCACTGTTCAATTAATACTGCAGCTAAGAAGCCATTAGTGTACATATGATTATAAAAAGTTTTTAAGGTCTAACATGACCATGCTGTGACAATATATTCCCTGTGATTTCCATGTCTACATGCATCACTATCCAAAGAAAACCTCCAACAAATTCTGTTAGAGTTCACAGTTTTTAAACTAATATGCCCAATCACACAAAAACAGCTTCCGTAAGGTGGAATTCATTCCCACCCTGGAAAATATGACCCCCTGACAGTAGAAAAACGTCTCTGGAAAAGTACACAGTAAAAAAAAACATAATGACAGGAAAGTGTGACAAGAGGAGGAAGTTCAGACTTAGATAAAACACACTTTCACCCATAAAAAAAGGAGATTCCAGTCAGCACAGAGATCACTGATTGGTTCATGGAAAGAAGCGGCTTTAACTGAATTATAATAAAAAATGAAATGATTATGATTCAAAGTCACTGTAAACCTTCCTGTTAAATCATCTCCTTCACGCAGCAGCTGTCAACAGTGTAAATGAGTCTCTTTAAGAACTTTTTCATGACGTGGCTTATGTACATTAGTCCTGTTGGTATGCACAGTGAGTGAGCGTGAGCACAGTGCATGAACAATGAAGAATGGACGTTTCTGCGTCGGATCAACACATAACTGAGATTCTTCTAAAGTTCCAGAAGCCGTGGTTTGAACCAACAAGAGCAGATCAGGCTCAGAAAGGGTTAATATTTCGTCGCGCTTTTAATTCAGCGAGTGTCTTCTGATTCAGTCTGTTATTTCTGTATCACAGTGTGATGTAATAAAACGTGTTGTTGTCGTGCAGGAGCCCTGGATGCACACGACTGCCTGCCTGCAGGGAAGTGTCCTCACCCTCTCTCTCTCCATCTGCACTGTCCCTGCCGGTCCTGAGCACAAACACACTCACCCACCTGAGTAATAACACACACACACACACACACACACACACACACACACACACACACACACACACACACACACACACACACACACACACACACACACACACACACACACACACACACACACACACACACACACACACAGTGTACCTCCCATATGTCCACAAACACACTCTGCACTAATAGTAGAGAAGCTCAGCTGAGCATACGGAGGATTGTTCCATCAGACTTTAGAGTTATTTATTTGAAATGCTTACATAAGACTGTAAAAGAAGCCATTATTTATCGTTAAGTGGATAAATGTAATTATCTTGTGCTGTTGCATAGTAAAGCTCATCTTGCAGTGTCCTGAAATCGACTAGAAAGAAGTTGCATCATTGTTGGCGAGCCAATCAAACATCAGAGTCTCTCTTTGGACTCGGGTGTGATGTAAATGATGAGACAACCTGTTTCATAGGAGTCTATAAAATGTCCCACACCTGTCAGGTGATGCATGGATGGAAACGTCGCTCTTACCTTTGCCAAATGAGAATTGATCCATTTTGTGAAGGTTCTCTTCTGCACCGCCTCCTGCTCGTCTGAAAGTGAGAGACACAAACGGCAGATCATCAACGCATGACGGACAGAAGGCCACAGGCTCTGACGGATGACTCTGAGCCTCGTGCTTGAGAAGAGTCGCAGGGCGGCCATTTTCCTCTCAGAGGGAGGAAAAACTTCAATGTTGGGATGATGTCATATAAACGCCAAGGAATCCGACAAATCAGAATAATTTCCCTGCTTACAGATTGATCTGCAGATGAAAACACTGAAAATCCAAACGGACATTATTCAGACTAAAACAACATATTTGATAAGACGTTAGCTAAACCGATGACTTCTTAGCTAACATTAATGTTTCATTAAATCCAGTGTTTTACTTCCAGGACATGCATATCATGATACTTCAGACGCCTCTCAGGTCATATTGAGTCACTGTATGCTAGCTAGAAAGCGGTTGAATGCTAACGTTAAGGATTTTGTTTTACCTTAAAAAGGAGCCCGATGTTCTTCTGAACTGTCAGTTTTTATTGTGTTTTTGGTTGAAATGACAACATATAGTAAAGAACACAGCAGTATGACATTTTGAACTTCCCATCCTGACGTCAGGGGAGAGAAAACTCATTCTGGTATGGATATGGTGAGATTTATTGCTGCCACATTAATGTAAAATGCATAAAATATTCATCCCTAACTATAACATTTGTCAGTTACAGCCTTTGTTGGACTCTTCCTGCAAGAATCCTATGAATCAAACCTCATTCTGCAACTTGACGCTGCTTTTAGGGAAGCAGCCCTGCACCAAGCATGTACAACACCTGCATACATGTGTGCACGTAGTGAAAAAGAGGTCATATAAGGAGATTAGAGAGTTTAGGGTCCCCCCCCCCCCCCTGCCTCTTTTTGTGCTCTGTTAATATATTCAGCCTCATGCATTATGCAGCACACATAAGAAAACTACGGATTTCTTTGCCACAGTGGTGCTTGTCATTGTGTCGAGGGCCGATGTCTTAACACTCTGTCACGCACACGCCGGTTAGGCTGCTGCTGCTGCTGCTGCACGGGGTGGCCATTTTTAAACATCCAGCCCTGGAGATGTAAGGCACTGGTCACGTGTTTTTGAGGAAGCAAACGCGAACACTATACAGCGAGCAAAGACGCTACGTTGACCCACAGGCGAATGCTTCATCACTGATGCACAGGGGATGCCCACTGAAGCATGCAGATGCACACATACACACACACAAAGATGCACAGCTGTTTGTGTTTTGCCCATGCAGCAGGGACTCACCTAGAAACCGTTAGCATATGTTATATTTCCATTTATAGTTAGACATCTGCACACAGATGAGAGGTGAAGGCGCTTGCTGCCCTACTTACCCCGTAGATACTGAAAAAATCCAGTCACCAGATTCAAAGAGGTCTTCCTGACTGAGACGTCCTTAAAGTGAGCCATTCTACCAGCCACTCTGCGGCTCTCTCCCACTGCCTCTCACCAGTTCCACCGAGCATGTGTCAAAAAAAATAAGATCCACAGTGGAAGAACTAAAACAAAACAACAACACACACACTACTGTCCTTTTTCCCTTTTTCTTTCCAGCAGGAAGCAGAACAGATCAGGCTTGCCTGATTCCTCCCCCCAGTGAAAGCCAGAGATGCAGGAGGCAGGAGGCTGTGATGAAAACGTCCCTCCTCCTCCCCCGACACAGGCGGCAGAGGACGGAGCTCTAGCAGAGAGGGTCATTCACAGTCCCAGCCCTCCGTCTTCCTGTGTTTTCCACATCCAGAGGAGCCATGCCTGTGTGGCTGTGCACAGCCCCCCCGCCCTGCTGCATCATCATACCGTCTGAGGCTGGAGAGAAAGCAGCTAGAGGCAGGGCTCCACCAATCAGCACGTGGGAGGTGGTGATGTCACAGCCTCAGCTGCATTATCCTGATCTGTGTGCGTGTGTGTGTGTGTGTGTGTGTGTGTGTGTGTGTGTGTGTGTGTGTGTGTGTGTTTGCCTATACGATCTGTCTAATCTATGAGACTAAAACACTTAGAAACATTAAAGCTCAGTCAAACCATTCTTTTTGGTTGTTTTTTTAAATTTTGGCTGTAAGATCAAGATTTAATTTGTATTTATTTGAGATCTTTATAAATATATAGGTTAAATGTAATGAACACTATAAAACAAGCACTAATCATCCTTTTTAAATAATGAAGTCCCTGCAGGCTCATTGATTCACAGACTAGAGTCAAATTAAAAGACTGCTCACCATGGTGCAACAAATCTTAATAATTGATGCTGAGGCTGGTGAATGACATCCAGCACCTGCTCTCTCTCTCTCTCTCTCTCTCTCTCTCTCTCTCTCTCTCTCTCTCTCTCTCTCTCTCTCTCTCTCTCTCTCTCTCTCTCTCTCTCTCTCTCTCTCTCTCTCTCTCTCTCTCTCTCTCTCTCTCTCTCTCTCTCTCTCTCTCTCTCTCTCTCTCTCTCTGGTGTCAATGCTATTGTGATGACAAGGCAGACACACCCACCCCGGGATTCCCACTGCACACACAGAGTCATGTAGAAGCTCTGCAGCGTCTGTATTTCTGTCCTGTACAACATCTCCTCTCCTCTGAATAGAACAATACGTCTGGTCCCTGATAGCTTATCATCTCCTGCAGAAAAAAAAAATCTCCTTTATTCTTTCAGACCATCAGCATACTAAAAGCTTTTTTGATTCACTAAAAATAGTCCTGAGCTGGTGATTCTATTATTGCTGCTCTATGACTGGTGGGAACGTTCCAGAAAGGCTTTTATTAAAATGATGCTGAAAGCTGTGAGCAGCTGAGAACACTGAGCTGAAAACGACATGTATTATTTAGGACGAGCTAAACACCAAACAAAACAGGGTTAGGAGCTCAAACTGGAACCAGAGAGGAAGAAATATATATATATATATATATATATATATATATATATATATATATATATATATATATATATATATATATATATATATATATTCTATATATATATATATATATATATATTCTATATATCTATATATTCTATATATAGATATATAGAATATATAGATATATATATATTTCTATATATATCTATATATTCTATATATCTATATCTATATATTCTATATATAGATATAGATATATTCTATATATATTCTATATATATATATATATATATATTCTATATATCTATATATTCTATATATAGATATATATATGTCATTCTTCTTCATTCCTCTTCCTACGGAGGTGGAATAAAAAAGCTAACTTTAAATGCTAACGTGGTGTTTTCTGATGATCAGGCTCAGCTGATGGAGGAGCTGTCCAGAGTCCTGAACTCAGTCTACTTTGTGTAACCAGACGTCTGGATGCAGATCAGCTCTGGATATACTGACATCCTCACAGAGAACATCTCCCCATCACTGAGTCATTATGTCTCAGTCAGCTGGTTTAATTAAACCTGATGTAGCACTAGCAGCTAAGTAGCAATTAAAAGTGTACAAACACCAGGCAGAGCATCGAACCACTAAAGCTTCTGTAACACACGAGTAATGGAGTACTTAAGGTGATCTGAGGACAGATGATACCTTTGGCCGTACTGTGCTGTAGGTGTTTGGCTTCATTGGCTGTTGTCGGTCACCTGGGAGCTCTGTAAAAGCCCACTCACTCCGCTGTTGGTCCATTTAGTCTACTTTAGGCAGCAGGATAATGAGGCAGGATGAGAAACGGTTGAATGGCTGTCAGGAGATGCTTGACTGGAAGGTTTGGGAGTCATCAAAACAACACAGGCGAAAATCTAAGGTTCCAAAAGAAAAATGGAAGCAGAACTCCACAAATAAGATACGATTGTTTGAAAATAAGAAACATTCTGTCTGAGGAGATAGTTTGAATTATTCTATAAGTGATTCTTCTCACCAGGAAGTTTATATTTTAAAGACTCATTTGGTTCAAGATATTTTGTCCTTAATAATCTTAATAATATATTATAACTTGTTACTTTCCTGGTTCTGAGCAACTAAATGTTTGAAACTTCAACCATCAGAATTTCAGATCAAAACTTACAAAAAAAACTAAATTATTAATCAGAATTTCTCATTTTTCATTTCTTCATATATTAAGAGCAGAACTGTTTGATAACGATCTTATAACCTTTAAGGATGTTTATTAGGGTTCAAAGCCACCAGTCGATCTCTCTCCTCTGTTAATCTCTCTTTAGGGTGTTTATACCTGTCAGCTGACTTCATTATCAGTGTCTGTTTGACTGAATCAGTCTCAGACAGAAAAGTCTCTGGAAAAAAGAAGAATCATCTTGTTTTCTGGTTTTAAGATCTTTTGACTTAACACTTATATAAGTTTATTTTACTTAATAAGTGCTTGGAATGAGTGATTTGACATTTATGTCTCCAAAAGCCTGGATAATTTGTATTCTGTATTGTTTATATATGTCTATATATGTCTATATGTGGACATATATAGACATATATAGACATATTTTGAGTTCATTTTTGCTGTGTAATGGACGGATTGACAAACTTGCTTGTTTTTAGTGTATCTGTATTGATTTTAAGACATAATCATAAAATATAAAGCCTTACTTCAAGACTGTTTTTGCTAAATTCAGCACATTTTTCTTCTATATCCAAACAAATCCACTTATTTCTAGTCTTGCTGCACTAATTCTAAGAGATCTGTGTGATATATTAAGATTTTTACTTGTTTAAAAAAATGATTTCATGATTTTAAATCTTGGATCTGGAAATATGAGATTAATGATCTTGTTTAAACATTTTTTAACTATATTTCTATCTAGCCTACTTATTTCTAGACAAACCAACAGATTTTAAGATTTCTTAAGATGATCTTGCTGCAGGAACAGATGATGTCACTATAGCATTCAGACATTTTATTTCTTGTTTTTGCAGAGGAACTCTAAAAAGTGGTCCAACGCCCCAGCACATGTATAAAAAGTTCAAACCAAATGCAAACAGTAGGGTGAAACCACTGAATGATACACAGAGTGTTCATGAGCTCATGGATGATGGTGCTGTTTCCCTGGCAGCTGTTACTGACACCATAGAGCTGAAGCATCTCTTCCAGGTGACAACAAGCACACATGTCCTCTTTTTACTCCAACAGTGATGTAATCTCTCCAGCCCCTTGGTAAAAAAAACAATAGGTGTGCTCCACCACACTGGTTCTCTTTTAGCTGATGACCTTTTACAAAGCTGCAGTCTTGCATTTGCAAAGCAACAGTCTCAACTTGAATGAAACCTATAACAGCCAAAACTGGCTCGCCATGCATTAAATTAACAGCCACCAGTTGTACCCTGAGGGCCTTTAAGGCTAGAAGGTTCTGCTACACTATGGTTCTGAAGTCAAACAGAAAAATAACTGCAGCAACAAACTGAAACAGGTAGTTTCTCTATAGGTAATAGATCTATAGATAAGCAGTGTGAAATCACATGACTGCATGTTTTCAATAATTCATCCCCACAGATGGACTGTTGCTCAGCTCAAAGTGAGTCTCTGCAGGATGCCTTTAAAGACAGGAAGAATACCTGACTGGTCGCCATCAGCAGAGAACATAAAACCAGTGTAATGTCATCCAGATGTGACCCGACACAAAGCTGCAGAGGCTGGATCTTCACTATTCCCTCCATGCTGGATTAAAGTACTACAGTCAGCAATGTTATTTCTTTATTTTCCTTTAATTATCTTCAATAATTTGATTGAATTCTGAAAGTTTTTCCATTTAGTTTGTGTTTATAACTTGTCATATAGAGCATTAACCAGAGAAGACATCTACTAATAGAGATTTACACTTTATTTCTCTTTGTGTCAGTGAACGTCTGGACCTTTGTGAAAATTAGAGCCCGACTGAAAAAACTAACTATTAATATGAAAACCTGAATAAAACATATAGATCTAGTAAAAATGTGGAAGATATATTTCACTCTCTTTATGCTCAATTTATATTAAAGGAATGGTTCACTCAAAAAAAAATTTGAAATTTATTTTTTAGTCCACAAACATTTCTTCAGCATCCAAACAGTGCTGCAGCATTCTGCTACACAACTGAAGAAGATGGGGACTTGTTTTAAAATTACGGTCCTGCAGTGTGATCCAATCCTTTAATAATACGTGAATGAAAATAGCTTTGCAGCGAACAGGACACCCGGACTCTCCTGAGCAGGAACTGGGCAGCACTGACACCATCACAGACAAACGTTTCGTAAGAATCACCATGGCAACAAGCCGTGAAAATTCCTGGTATACCGTAAAAACCAGAAATACATCCAAACTGAGGCGAAGCGGATGTGAGGATCGACCAGACTCGCGTAGTGAAGGTGTTCGTCCAACAAAAAGAGACTCCAACAAAAAGAGACTCCAACAAAAAGAGACTCCCGCTATCGATCTGCTCCACCACGGGACGAAAGGGACGAAAGGGAAGACAGGGTGTCAGGTTGTTCAGTCTGTGCATTCATGAAGCTACAGTTGTTGGGACTCCGTATCCCATGTCAAGACCAGATGAAATGTTCCTGATCATTCCTGGCCAGCCTCAGAAAGAGAGAATGAAATGAGACTTGGATCTTATTTTCTTCAAAGATTCCTTGAAAAAACTGTGTCCAAAAAGCATCTCGATTTCCTGGCATGACTTTAAAATGTGTTTTTCGTAATCTCTAAAGAAATTCAATTAAAGACGAGTTCAGGAATTTCATACTAATATAAAATGAATCGTGCTGCTCTAAAAAAGCTTCTTATGCCCTTTCTTGGCCGTCAGACAATGCAGGGAGCGTTTTAT
This sequence comes from Chaunax sp. Z400, assembly GCA_037577475.1. Lineage (NCBI taxonomy): Eukaryota > Metazoa > Chordata > Actinopteri > Lophiiformes > Chaunacidae > Chaunax > Chaunax sp. Z400. Next base: position 1,869,629 of record CM075194.1, on the reverse strand, counting down.
GGCTCAGTCACAAGACATCATAAGAAATGAACCGAATTATTCCAAATAAGATTTTCTGCCATGGTGGAAAATATAAACCTTGTGATAAAGAGAGCATGAGATTTGATTATTTCTTCTTCACTCTGTTTAACCCTCAAAGGTACAAGTGTTCAAAAAAAGGACATTAAGTATAAAAGACTCTTTATTAGTCGACTCAATAAATCATAATCAAATCATTAAATCACTCATAATCATATTCATCAATAAAGGAAATATTTCTAGTTTAAAGATATGTTTGTAACTGTACGCCTAAATGTTCCTGTTTGCTTCAGTGTGTGTGTGTGTGTGTTTAAGCGTGTGTGTGTGTGTGTGTGTGTGTGTGTGTGTTTAAGTGTGGGTGTGTGTGTGTGTGTGTGTGTGTGTGTTTAAGCGTGTGTGTGTGTGTGTGTGTGTGTTTAAGTGTGTGTGTGTGTGTGTGTGTGAGCAAACTTGAGATGGGCATGCAGCCCAGGCGTTGAATCAGCACAAAATGACTGTGCAGCAGCAGGAAGAGAGAAGGTTAAAGAGGCTGAACAGAAGAACGACACTCACCCTGCAGTCTTTGCATCACATTAGCGATGTCTTCGCGTCTTTGGGCGGCCATGTCGTCTGCCCTGCAGCCGTGATGACGAGGTGGATCATGCACTGGTGCTGAGAGCTGAAGATCCTTCACAACTGTCCTGAGTGGGACATCCCCTCTGGCCCTCCTCCCCCCTCTCTCTCTGCTCCTCTCTCCTTCTAATTTCACTGCAGGACCAGGTCCAACTGAATCTCTGGTTTCATGCAGGGACAGGAAGCTTCACTGTCCAATAGAAGCACTTCTTCAATTCACTGCCTGCAAAAGAGAAGCAGGTTAATTGAGAAGGTTTCAGAAGAAGAAATCACCAAGCTAATATTTTACTACAATGTTTTCTCACTGTATGTTGACTTATTAAAAGTTTGTAGGCCTCATTTTCAGACTAACATGTTCAATAAGTACACACTCATGTTGAATATTGATATATTGGTGCATTCATGGGGCGTAGGAATAATCTGAAAAATTCCTTATTCCTTATTTATTAGCATTAACCCTGATAACCAGTCAGGTAAAGCAATATTTGAGTGGTTTTCGTGTCTGGCATAAAATCACTTCATCATAAAAGCATCATTCTTCATACAACTATCAACATCCTGTTTAAACACTACAAACACATCTTTGTCTTCTGTGTCCATGTTGTTCCCACATTACCACTTAAAAGCTCATGAACACACCGAACAGAGGAGCACATGAATGCATCATAAGACCAGTTTTGTGTTTTACTACTTACTTACTTACTGTCGTCATCAGAGCAGCAAAACAAACCCACCAGAGAGGAGAGACGATGATAACAACACAGATCGTCAGGTGTTTGCAGGCATACAATCACTACTAGTGCATCCATTTGGTTTGAATATGATGTGTTTTCTCACAAATATATTTTTTGCTGTAGGTATCAATGTGAGCAAGCCGTCACTGTAATTATGAATGTGAACCAACCAGATAACCAAATGTGATCTGAGCAAAACGCCTGAGGATTGTCATGTGACTGTAGCCAATGTGACTTAAATCTGATGTGAAAAGATCAGAAGTTTGTGTTCACACAGCCCTGAAAAGACTCTGATTTGTGTCACTTCAGCCTGGTGATGTGAACGTAGCCTCAAACCTGAATGGAACACGACCATAACTGTGTTCATGTGTTCATCCCTGCTGGTTCATGTGAGACTGGCTGCTGTGACACAGGTTTAATATGATTTCAAAGGCTACAAGTGCTGGATAACAGGCAAATTACACCATTTAAGACTATAAATGATCACATTTCATTGATTAACAAAGTAAATTAATAACTTATATATCGAGGCACACACTCGAAAAAAAAGAAAGCTTAAAACTTTAGCTTATCCCTTCACTTTAGCATTTAGCCCGGAGACAGGCTTGAAACTCCTTTACACCTTGCCTTGAACTTCTGCACTACTTTTATACTTTTAATTTTATCTATATTTTATGTATGCTATTCTTTCTGATTATGTTGTATTTTATTTTCATCCTTAGCTTATATTTATTCCTATTCCTCTCCCTGTTTTTAAGCCCATCTATTCTTACTCTTTTTTAATCAAATTTACATTTATTTTCCATTCCTTTTTATATTTTTTTTAAGCACTTAGTCGATATAATTTGTTTTGTTGTAAAACACTTTGAGCATCATTTATTTCATAGAAGGTGCCATACAAAACTTTATTATAATTGGCCTAATAGTTATAGCCTATAAATAAATATAGCTAAATATAGCTTACTTACTAGCTAGCTTACACAAAGTGAAGTAAACATGAACACAAAGCTATTATTAAGAAGCAACTAACTGAACAATAACCAGACACTATATGAAAGGAAACTGATGACATAAAAATGTCAGTGAAACAGAAACACTTATTAAGGACAGGAAGAAGGAAGTTCATATGAGTGTGAAAATGTTTGAATTAGCACAGAAAGTGTCAAAGTTAGCTTGCTATGCACACCCGTTTCAAACGGTTTCTTTGCCTGTATGATTTTAATGCATATATGATTTCATCCGATGGTTATTTAACACTTTAACACTTCATTTTAGTTTTTTTTTGTATTGTATGACTGGTATGGAGGCTGGGCGTAACTGTAACTGTGACCAGCGCCAGTTCAAAGACGGCACCACAAACTAGCTTAAAAGCATCATAAAACGCTTTAGCGCTAAAGTAAACACGACAACATCAGCTAAACAACAACAAAAACGCTGTCAATGAAATCCAGTGAGACATTTTATCTTACCGCATTCAGGACGGAAGAACGTGATAACTTCACTGAGGAAGTGCCTGTCTGTGTGTGTGTGTGTGTGTGTGTGTGTGTGTGTGTGTGTGTGTTTCCTTGTTGCCATTGGTAACGGTGAAACTTTGTAACCACGAGAAGAAGAAGAAGAAGAAGAAGGAGACCAATGCAACGAAGAAGAAGAAGAAGACCAATGCAAAGAAGAAGAAGAGAGGACATGGGGTCCGTCTAATTTCTGGGCTCCTAATATTTTTTGTGACAAAAGGGGTCATTATGGCTGAACATGGAGGAATTCCTGGAATCTCTCTCTCCTAATGTTTGTTTGCAGCCATTCACATTGAGATAATCCAGCAGACAGGATTGTGTAACAGTAGCATAATATAAAAATGATTACTGGATGCTAACAGAAGATGTTTAAGGACACACAAAAAGTGCACCACATTCACATAAGGTACCATCTATACCCTGTAGGGACACCGGGTTGTAACATGGGCCAGTCATAACGCTTTGATTTCCTCCAATCAGAAGTAAGCTGGAGTAATCACACTCAGTTCATTCATGTGCTCCTCCCATTTCTAGAGTCAGGAAGTTGTTCTGTGTATTCAGGAGCTGTAGGCCTCATTTACATGTTCAAGGTTTTGCCAAAATGTAGGAAAGTTTTTCTTTTAGGTTTTAAAAAAGTTCTGCGTCCATATGACAATGTTAGGCAAACAATCCTCGTGCACATGGATCTGCAAAAACAGCTGAAAATGCTTAGTGTGCATGAAAAGTTTGCATTTTCAGGCCTGCAAAACATCACGTCATGTAAAGAAACGGCCAAACCGCAGCTAAAGTTTAGTTGTTTGTACAGAATGCTAAATATCACAAAGACAAAGATAAAAAGGGCAGTTACACTTTATTTAAATGAAATAAAACAAAATCCTCTTGTGAATATTTGTCTCAAACCATTTTGATTTCATTTTTAACTCATTAAACAATATAATTTGAAGGCTTTCTATTGTTTTTTTGTAAAAAAAGAAAAAGAAAAAAAGAATCCATTCAACATCCATTTTCTCTAACAGCCCTTTGTTTGAAGGGAATAGAGCCTAACAGCTGACATTAACCATGATAAGTAGTTTTACCGTTTGATATGTTGAATTTTCTATACATTCATTTTTTTCGTTGTTTCCATGGAAACATTATTGTGAGTGAATCTGAAGGGCAGTCATATGTGGTAAACTCACTGTAGCTTCAACCTTTACATGTATATGAACTATATCATGTTGTTGTGCCTTTTTATAAAAAAAACTATTCCTCCATTAAATCATATGAAATTTATAAACAATTATTCTAAATTTATTTACAACCCAAATATTCACCCAGTGTCAAAAACAAGTGAAACATGACCCATTAACACAACCCTCCATCATCCATATACCTCTTAAAAATGTCTTTGTTCATCTTTTTGAACTGATTTATATTTGTAATTAGTTTTAACTCCATATCCAGACCATTCTGCAAATTCACCCCACTGATAGAAATACACAAATACACAAATTGTCTTCACTGTTGTACAAACACAATGTTTTTTTATTATTAAACTCTGCCCGTCTCTCTGTCACAGAACATTTTTTGTAAATTACCTGGACATGAATGATGTCTGGCCTTAAACATAATTTGTGCAGTCTTATATTGTAATAATTGATTACAAACAATTGAAACAATGTGATATCCTACATTACATTAAGTCTAAAATTCCTGTATCAGCAACTTCATTGCTAGTACATCAGCGCCACCTGCTGGAATTCTTTTTAATGTCTTTTCCCTCATATAAAACCATATAAAGGCCTCTTCATTAGGATTTAGTAGAAAAATAAATCCTTTATAGTGCTTATGCTTCTGTTACAGATTTGTAGAAAGGTAATACTTGTATATTCAAACAGTTGTAGTCTGGTTTGTGGAGCCTGAGAACAGAAGTGAAGCGGGAACGGGTCAACAATAGAAGGAAATCCCCACAGAAACTCTGAGCTTGATATTCTGCAGACTCTCCAGTGGATGCACATTTTCATAGTTTTAGCTTCAGAACCTTGTCAAGACACTTTTTATTTAACCATGTCAAGCAAAAAAGTGTGTTTTCCAAGCTGGAAGAGAACACAAGAAACGTCCCTTAATTCAATAAAGCCATTGTTATAAAGTATTGATCCTAAGGAAATGATGCAAAAGGAAACAGCCCTGCTTCCACCAGTGTTATGTCCCACACTGATAAGCTACGCACTTGCTAATTTTAAAGCCTCGGAGGGAAGGAAGCATGACAGCAAAGTTTCCTCCTCACCAAACACTGTAAAGAGAAAAAAGCTCAGTGTCGGTCCGTCAGAGTGGAATCTAACACCGGTTTACGGTGGAATTATGGCACACAATGAAACACATCCACTGCTGGAGATACTAAAATCATTTAATCTGGGTGAGTGAACCAGTTTTTGATTCTCGTGAAGATCGAGGGATTATTTCCACAGATGCTTCTTTAAATTCTATTTTCATATAAAAATGTGTTTCATCTCTATTATTTTCAGACTCTGGAGAAAACTCTCAGTATGTTTGGGTCCAAAATATATTAAATTAAAAAAGAAAATGTACCATCCAGACCACTCAGTTCATCTACTATTGTCCACAGAATCAAAGCACTTAGAATGAAAAAAACTTTCCATAAAACAGCTCAGTTTTTTCTCATTATGTAGCTTAAAACTTTCCTTTAATCGAGTTAAATATAAGATTATTTATTTACATCCAAGTTTGCAGAGGAATTAGAAATAGCTTATTTTTATCTTCTCTTGAATCCTTTTTATCTGTTCTGTCTTATCTTTATGCCTGTTTATGTCTTATATAAAACACTTTGAATCAGTGCACTTTTGTCATCAGTATCTGTCGCAACACTGAGCCATGAAAAAATAGACAGTGAGCCCACTCACAGGTATGATGTAAGACTTTATCTAACAGTGTTCTCAGTATAGCAGCGAACAGCCACAAAAAATCAATAAAGAACAAATTTTCCAGAAACGTATCAGATATATTTATTCAGCAGATTCAACTCCTTCTTTTCTCTGATAATAAGGTTTCATTTCTAACTTTTACAGAAATGATTTTCAACATTTACAGAACAACACAATGCATCCTCCCTCACATTCTAACCAGGGGCGTGTCCAGAAGGGGGGTTCTGGGGTGGCGCTGACCACCGCTGAGGTCTGATCGGCCACCCCTTTATGATTAATTGCTATCTTCCCAGTGAGAGGTGGGATTTAAAGAATAAACAAGGAAGCATTAGCCTATATTTGAATGCAGTGGTGGAGAAATGAATGAGGCACTACTGGCAAAAGTCGAGATGTTTTTATGTATATTATTTTATGATGTGACGCCTACATCTCTGTAATAAAAAGACACAGAGCAATTTACTATTAAACTATTTAAAAGCACAAAGACATCAATTAATTTCTTAGCATGTAGGGCAGCCTCTATGGCACTGGATCACATTTTGCCACTGGGGTGCATCTTAGAGGGCTGTTTATTACCCAAGCATGCCCTTTACCATGTTTACGGTACTGGAAGGGCACCCAAAAGGCAACCCACAACCAGATATGTAATAGGCAGCTAGCAGTTAGCAGCTAACAGAAAGAAAAGATAAGATAAGATAAGATATCCCTTTATTAGTCCCACAGTGGGGAAATTTACAAAATGAAAATGCCTTCAAACAGGTGAGACAACACGAGGTCCAGGAGTTCCTTACCCTCCAAGTGGAGGACAAAATCAGCCACCGTGTAAAAGGGCCACCCCTGCATAAGTCAATGTACCTCTTGGGGAACCCCACTCTAAAAAGTCTGGTCACGCCCCTGATTCTACAAAACATTTCCAACCATTCTTTCCACCTCTTCACCTTTTCTGACATACATTTTTCCTTTCCAGGCGATATGATTCTAGCCTTCTGCTTATCTGTGCTTGTGGGCCTGCTGCTGGGAGCGTTGGTCTACGTACTGTTGACCTGGGCGGCCAGGCGCCGGGCCACCGCCAGGATCACCAGGCGCTCGAAAAAGAAATCTGGTGCTTCACAAACAAACAACCCTATGAGCAGCCCAATGGGCCTCTACAGAAGCACTTTTCTGAGCGTCTACCGACAGCCCTCTCTAGAGCCTGTGGGCCCCCTTGGGAGTAAACCCGGATTAGAAACCTCCACCTTTCGCCCAACGGCCAAGAGAAGCAGGGCTGGCTTGGACATGGGAGAGGACACTCAGGTCGCCATGCCTGAAGAGACAGCAGCTTCATACTCTTCGGATTCAACATCCCTGGTGCCAAACAAGAGGAATTCCTTTTGGTTGGGCAGCAACGGACTGAAAGGTTTCCTACCATCACAGACTCCGCCTCCTGCATACGACAGCGTCATCCATGCCTTTGAGGAGACTTGCACTTGAGTCTGTCCACATAAATATGTCAAGAACTGAAAAAAATTGAGGGATTATGTTCTCTGCATGTTGACAGATCAGAACCTCTCAGTCTAATGTCCAGGGACGTGTCCAGAAGGGGGGTCTAGGGTGCCACTGGCCACGCCTGAAATCTGATTTACCACCCCAACAGCCATCCTAAAAAATGATTGGATATCTTCCTGGTGAGAGGCGGGTCCTTAGTTCCAACCAAATAATTTTGAATATGCATTGTTTTTATGTATGGTGCCTTCATTTTGAGGATTTAAATAAAGTATGGAAGCTCTATGATCCATTTGTTTGGTCCCACTCTTCTGTGGTGTGATTGGTAGCTGTATTTATCTTTTAAACCTTTTAAATAAGTGATTAATAGCAAAGTTAATGTATTTTAAAGAAATAAAAAAGCACAGAAATTTAAGAAAACATAAGATGCTATCATGTCAGTAATCAAATTACATATGAGAAATGCTAAATATGTCAAATCACCCCTGGATAAGTTAGTGCCCCACTGGTGCCACCTTAAAAAAGTCTGGACACGCCCCTGCCAACATTAATTACCTCAACCATGGAGGTTATATTTTCACCAGTCCTTGTTTGTTTGTTTATTTGTTTGTCTCTTAGCAGGATAACACAAAAAATACTTGGATTTTTATGAAACCTGATGGGAAAATTGGACATTTCACATCTTAAATTTTGTGGATCTGAATAAAGAGGCGGATCCACGATTTTTTTTCCCACTTCCTTTGACATTGTGAGAACCCTGGTTATCTTCAGCTATAGTTACGACACGGATAGCTTTATTAGCTCAGGTTAATAATTGGAATTTGTATTAATTTTTATTAAAAGCAACTGTTGGGACTTGGTGGAGGTATGGACTCTGACTGCCCTTCTAGTTTTCATAATTGATTATTTGCATCTACATTCTCCAGTAATCGATAACCAATGTTAATGAAAATTGTCTCACAAATATTCTCATTATTTAAAATTGTTTCAATAACAAATTGTCTTTCAAAAGAGCAAAGATAAGTAATCAGGTTTATTCAGGTTTGGTTTTGCTTGTGTTGCACTTTTTTGTCTTTATTTTAATAAACATTTGAAAAGGAACTGAATAATGAATATTGTCCCTTTTTTATTTTAATATTATTACAAACTTAATTCTAGAAAAGGTTGGACATCATGTAAAATGTCAATATAAACAAGATATTTAACATTCAAACTGATAAACTTAATTGTTTTTCATAAATTTATGCTCATTCTGAATTTGATGTCGTCGTTACAGGTTGATGTTTACATTACGTTCCATCACCTTTTCTTTTAACAACACTCAGTCAGCGTTTGAGGAGAGACGACTGTTGAAGTTTCAAAGGGAATTCTGTCCCATTCTGGAACGACCTCAGCTGATCGACAGTCTGAGGTCTACGTTGTCGTATTTGGTGCTTCATAATGCTCCACACATTTCCAATGGGGGTCAGGTCTGGACTGAGACAGACCAGTCTAGTACCTGGACTATTTGACTCTGAAGCTGTTGTAAGGCAGCAGAATGGGGCTTCATTGTCTGCTGGAATCAGCATGATGTCCTGAAAGAAGACGTCTGGATGGCAGCAGATGTTCCTAAACCTGTGTGTACCTTTAGCTTTAATGGAGCCTTCACAGATGTGCAGGTTACCCATGCCTTTGTATCAGTCCATCTCAGGTGAGATCTGGTCCATCTCAGGTGAGATCTGGTCCATCTCAGGTGAGATCTGGTCCATCTCAGGTGAGATCTGGTCCATCCCAGGTGAGATCTGGTCCAGAGAAGTCGGCGGTGTTTCTGGATGTTAAAAAATTTACAAAAATCAATGTAGTTGAGGTACAACTTAAGACGAATTCTCTTTGAACTGTTTTCAGTTGAACTGAACATCAAAAAGGAAATCATCACATTCTGATTTGTTAATGTTTAACAGAGCGTCCCAACTTTTTAGGGTTGAAAATATTGTAAACATGCAGTCATTTAGTAACAAATCGATGACCAGCATTGTTGTAAATTTACAAGAATACAGTAATGAGCTATATCTTTATTTCTAGTAATATACTGTAATTCTAAAACTGATAAGACACTTTAAAAAATGAAGAACTTTTACAGGAAAGCTGTTGCCAAATAACTAATTCAAATCTATGATGATCTATTGTATAAAATGAATGAATATAATGTCATCATAATACCTAAGAGGTGAAATGAACAACTCACGTAACATTAAGGTCAAAAACGTCAACCTGCATTAGAAAGATGCGCCGTGAGGTTGCCATTAAGAGAGAAACCCCCTTTTGAGGAGCAGCATATATGATTTTAGTCGCCAGTGGACCAGACTCCATACCAGAATGTGTTATTTTTAATTAAACTACACACAGCTGGTGTATTAAATGTATTATTGCTTTCTTTATGCCTGCATTTGAAGTTCCGGTCTGGTTTTTCGTGCTACCGGCCTCATGGCAACCCGTATTAAAGCCACAACCCCAAAGTGCGCCAGCGAAAAAGCGCCTGGCAACACGACCGCACTGTGCGCCGACTGTCTCTGGATTAGCGGTGTTACAGCGGTGTCAGGTACGTACTGCTGCATCATAATGTGAATCCATAGAACATATTTGATGGAGGCACCTCTTCGGTCTCCACTGCAGCTCATTGGTCTCGTCAGATCCATTTCTGCTGGAAGACGATGTGAACGAGACAAATAACTGAGGGAGACCTTCACAGAGGAGATGATCTGTTTTATACTTTCATTGGATGCTTCAGATTAACCGCTGCTTTAATGGAATATTTAATAGTGCAGTAGAAAACGTTCATGGTATTTCTCCTGTAGAAACTGTACGAGTTCATTCTGGCTGGCTGCTCTGTGTTTGACGTAAAATAGGGAGACTGTATCAGTACCCATGGAGACTGAGAGCTCTGGTCTCTAATGCAGTGTTCCTGTTGCACTGAGAGAAAAACTGAATTTCCACTGAGAGCCTTTTTAAAGCCAGATCTTCTCTCCCTCCCTCTTTACTTGTTGAATAATTTTTTTCTCTTCTTCCCTGCAGGATTACACAACTCTCTCCAGCAGACATGGGGTGGACCCACAATCCTTAGAGACCTCCACCTTATATTTAAAGTGTAGAGCTGCTTGATTCACGTGAATGCAGAGCTGGACAACATCTGTCTGTATGATGCATTTTACTTCCCCTTAGATTTCATTGTTAGCACAGAGAGTAGAGCAGCCATTACCCTTCAGCGCATCATCTGCATGGAAATATGGACACCTTCAATGGAGGATTCTTGACTCAACATGCCCAGGAACTATGAGGTAAGTTGAGCTGCTGTTATTTCATGAGGTATTATTACATCCAGTGGGTTACTGCTCAGATAAACATCGGTGAGATTAACAGAACTTGATTTTAGAAAATCTAAAATCTAAGTCAGACGAATTTGTACCTCCGCCTGGTTTGATTCTCTGTCTCTTTGCAGGATTATTCAAAAAGTTATGAATGGATTATGATGAAATGTTTTATGCAGGAAGGATATGGCCAAATGAGCAATCCATTAGATTTTGATGGTGATCTATAGTCCTCTTACCAGGAGAGGGTGCTAGACATCCACGGAGGTGATCTCCATTACAGGTTTGTCTAGAAAAGGAAGGTGTGCCACAGGGAGATTGAACTGATCTTCACAACTGAGCTGCCTCGGTCAGCACCACATAGTGGAGGAGCTTTTTTATTTTTTATATTTTTTGGCCTATTACTAATATGCTTCATGATATTGGCAAAATGTTAACAAGGCCCCATCTCACCATGTTGTAGAAAAAGAAAATCGTGATCCAGAATCCACATCTGGATCTGGATCCACGTCAAAGTACAGGAAATAAGAAGACAGGATAAGACAAGTTGTGATGTCAGACAGCATCAGTCTCATTATATTTGGATTATTGGAAATGAATTTACTCAGCCTGAGCTGCAAACATTTTGTTCGAGCCCTAAATCAGAATATATTGATATTTCAATAATATTTTTATTTAGTTTGTGAAGCCGTACAAATAAAAGCGACAGACTGGAGGAGTGATGTCATCTGGAGCTGCTCCATAGGCAGTAATTAACAGACACAGCTAGAACATTATGAGCAGCAGCCGTGGTGGTTTTACTGGTACAAGGCCACAGTTAGTGATTCACTGTCCACTCAGAGGAAGCTCATTCTGATGGATCATCTCTAGAAAGAAGCCAAGAAGCCATTGTTTCAGTCTCTGATAATCTCAACAAGCTCTATTTAGTAGCCGAGTGTTCAGGTCGTATCACACTGTCTTCCTCACCACAAGGCTCTGTAATAAACTTTTAATCCCAGCTATTAAATGATTTTATTTACCTCTTCTCATAAAGCTGTTTGAAGTAAATGACGGTCACAGATGAACACGAGCTGATAACACATCGAGTCTACTTTTATAAGAAGGTCAATAAAGCTGAATGATGCCTGTTCCCCTGCTTTACCTCCCAGCCTGGTCACTCAGTAGGGATGTTGGCTGCCGTGGAACATGGTCCCATCCTCTGCAGCGACTCCAACATCCTCTGCCTTTCGTGGAAAGGCCGGGTCCCCAAGAGCGAAAAGGACAAGCCGGTGTGCCGGAGACGGTACTACGAGGAGGGCTGGCTCGCCACAGGGAACGGGAGAGGAGTTGTCGGTGTGACGTTCACGTCGAGTCACTGCAGGAGGGACAGGACTACACCTCAGAGAATCAACTTTAACCTGCGAGGACACAACAGCGAGGTGTGTTTTTAAGTTCAGTACAGAAAGAGTTCATGTTCAGTTTTTCTCCTCCTTCAAAAGAATCCTTCTCTGAACCCTTCCTGACAAACCTGACATGGATTTAAAAGAAATTCTGAGTCAAAAATAAATACAAATACAAATCAAATGTCAGTACCATTAAATTACTGGGAAATAAAGTCATTAATGCATCCACTATCTGTGGAGAATTAAACGTAGGGATATCTGCTGAAACACAACAAACAGGCATTTAGACAGTCATGAAAGGTGACCTGATATAAGGTACTAACAAAATAGCATAACATAAGGTAATAAAGTGCAAACATTTGTTGTCCGTTCTGTGTGAGGAGAGAAAAGGCAGGTGAGGTCAACAGGGCGGGGTTATATAACCTTTGGGCGTGTCCAGCAGCGTTGGGTGTGGTTAACACGGGTTTCAAACTTGTGATTTAACAATAGTGTGTTTTGGACTGTTGCAGGTTGTCTTGGTGCGTTGGAATGAACCCTTTCAGAAGCTGGCCACCTGTGATATGGAGGGAGGTATTTTTGTCTGGATCCAGTATGAAGGAAGATGGTCTGTGGAGTTGGTGAATGACAGAGGAGCACAGGTAGGCATCACCAGCTGAGAAGCTGCCAACGCCTTGAAAATGTAGATTACATATTAGAAACATTCAGACTGTGTTTCTGTCTTCTTTCCTCCAGGTGAGCGACTTCACCTGGTCGCATGACGGCACTCAAGCACTCATCGCTTACCGGGACGGCTTCGTGCTGGTTGGCTCGGTCAGCGGACAAAGACACTGGTCCTCCGAGATCAACCTGGAGAGTCAAATCACCTGCGGCATCTGGACACCTGATGATCAACAGGTACATATTGTATTTATATTTATGAATGAGTTTTTATACTATTATCCTTTCTTTATGTTATCTTTAATGAGAAGAAATACCTGTGTGGTGATTTTGATGTCAATCTTTTCAGCATTTCTTCTGTTAAAGTTTAATGTACGACGGTCTCTCAGGTCTTGTTTGGTACAGCAGATGGTCAGGTGATAGTGATGGACTGTCACGGCCGAATGCTCGCCCATGTCCTGTTACACGAGTCTGATGGGATCGTGAGCATGTCCTGGAACTGCCCTGATTTCCTGGTGGAGGACAGCACAGAGAGCGACACAGACTCTGATGACAACGTGCTGCCTTTAGGTACAAACACAGCTCATACGACAGCTCGCTACTTTCTGCCGGCCATAGAAAGCTAATGTATTTCTGTGTTCTTCCAAGTGCGCCGAGTCAAGCCTTTGTTGACGGTCACCTTCTTATCTGGAGACATCAGCTTAATGAACAACTATGATGACCTCTCTCCTGCTGTAATTCGCTCAGGGCTGAAAGGTACAAAAATCCAAGTTTGCTCATGAATGTGTCGCTCAGATGACCATAACACATGTTATACTCCTCCCCTCCACAGATGTTGAGGCCCAGTGGTGCTCCCAGGGAGACCTGTTGGCTGTGGCCGGCATGGAGAGACACGGACTTCTTTCTGAGTCTGCCTGCACGTCCATCATCAGGAACGCTCTTGTTAAGTTCTATAATGTCCAAGGAGAACACATCTACACTTTGGAAACACCGGCACAGGTGATGAGATGAGATGAGATACACTACAACTATATTAACTCTGAATATAAATATATAAACTCTGTTTATATGCATAAACAGTGTTATTTTGAGGTCTCACAGATTAGCATTAAATGAATCCATAATAAGAGATATGATAAAATTATATAGAACTGAGTGAAGGCTTCACTACCAATGAGAGCTGATGGTTGATTGAACTGTTCTCCAGAGACCCATCACCACCATCTGTTGGGGTCACAGAGACTCTCGTCTGTTCCTCGCCTGTGGACCGGCGCTGTACGTGGTGCGGGTGGAGCACAGGGTGGCCAGCCTCCAGCTCCTGTGCCAGCAGGGCATCGCCAGCGCCCTGCGAGAGGAGAAGGATGTGGGCAAACTGAACATGCCTTCTCTGCTCTGCTCTTACGTCACCAGTGCTTTCATACCCACCATCAAGGTGCACCGATCCTCCATCACTTGCTGTGAACAGTCAGCTTCTCATCGCTGCTCTGTGATATGATCTATGATCTGAGACATGTTTTCATTTGTCTGTAATGTTACAGCCCTTTCCTCTCTTTGTTTTAGCCCCCAATCCCTGACCCCAACAACATCCGGGACTTTGTCAGCTATCCCACGGCTGGGAACGAGAGGCTGCACTGCACCATGAAGCGAGCAGAGGACAGCCCTGAGGCAGGCGGACCCTGCTACACTCTATACCTCGAATATTTGGGAGGACTGGTGCCTATTCTCAAAGGAAGGCGCATCAGTAAACTACGACCTGAGTTTGTCATTATGGATCCAAAAACAGACAGCAAAGCAGGTGGGCATCCAGAATCACCACAGATGAAATTATGTGACCTCCACAGCTTTGTTAGTGTGGTGGCAGAACCTTAAGAGGCCTGTCAGGATCACATAAAGATAAAACTGGCTGAATAGCACTAGGGGTGGGTGAAAAAATATTTTGTTAGAAATTAGGTAAATTGACTACTATGAGTTCTTGGTTCAAAACCTTTTCTGTTTTTGCCTGTCCAGAGGAGCTGTGTGTGAATCCCATGATCTCATACACTGACAGCTGTAACTGCTCAGACTCCAGTGACATTGAGTTGAGCGATGAGTGGGTAGGGAAGAAGTCGCCAAAGTTATCCCGAGGAAACAGGTCCTCCCATCTCTACATGTCAGACATTAATATAAGTCGACTTTACACATGACTCAGACCTGAATCTTTATGCTAATTCAGCTCATATTTGTTTGATTAATTTACCCCTTTTGTTTAAAAGGATGAACATGGAATCCAGAAAATCTCCCAAACTTTCAAGAGCCAATCAGGAAGGCCAACGGTCGCCACGGTTACCAACAAAGAAGCCTCCAGTTCATTCTCCCAGTCTGACACGTCGAGAGTTTTCGATGGATGGGATCGCAGAGGTATGAATATTTATTATTTAATAAGGATACCTGCATTTGTTTTTTGTCTTATATGTCAAAGTAATTAAATTAATAATTATCAATTAATATTATAATTTAGTACTAATAAGAAAAAAGGTGAATCTGTTAAAAGTTATTTCTTGTATTCTTTTGCCAAACTAACAAAGAAACAAAACAAAACAAAAATAATAATCTTTGTATCTTAAAGGAACAGTGCTCCCAAAAAGGACAGTTCAGTTATGTAGTCATCTGAGTAGATAATGACTGAACATTCATTTCTTTTAATACCCTTTATTCTTTCTTTCTAACTGATATATCACATGTTTACGCTCCTGTCCCGTCACACCGCTAACTCTCATTTTTATTTCAATGTCTCCTGCTTCAAAGCACAACTACCTTGCTCAAGTCACGTCAAACATTTGGGGGACAAAATTCAAAATTGTCGGACTTGCGTCTTTTCTCCCTGCCAACCTTGGTGCAGGTAAAAAAAAAAAATCACAAAAGCTACAGATGCACATCATATTGAACATTCTGATGAATTCACCACGACTTTCTTCTATGTTCCAGTCATCTATAAAACAAGTTTGCTTCATCTGCAACCAAGACAAATGACAATCTACCTTCCAGAAGTGAGAAAGATTTCTCATGACTTTATGAGTCTACCTGTGTTCAACCCCAACGTTTTCAGTGAGGATGAGGATGATTTACCAGGTATGAATGAATAGAAGCACAGTTCAGTTCAGAAGCTTATGGAAATAATCAGAACTTTGTTTGATTTAGTTTCAGCACCTGACTGATGTTTGTATGTGTTAAAGTCACTTTCACAGTTCTCCTTTGTGTTTTTCTACAGTGATGGGTCCATCTGGAGTGGCAGGAGACAATCCTCCCTGTACAGTCAACATTCCCATTGCTCCCATCCACAGCCCAGCTCAGGCCATGTCTCCAACGCAGAGTATCGGCCTGGTTCAGTCTCTTCTGGCCAATCAGAATATTCAGCTTGATGTCCTGACCAACCCTACAGCCACTGCAGCAGCTGCAGCTGCAGCAGCCGCGGCTTCTGTTCCTGTTACTGACCATGGCCAGGATGCAACACCGTACCCAGTGCCAACTAGATACTCAAGCCCCGGTCAGGTGATCTTCAATGGGATGGAGATGGGTCCTCTTCTTCCTGGTACTCTTCCTCCTCCACCCCCACCTCACCATCTACCACCGCAGCCTCACTCGCAGCGGTCTCATTCACAGCAGCCACGCCAACAGCATTCCAAACAGTCAGGACAAATGCAAACACAACAGCAGCAGAAAATGCATCATCATCCACAACAGCAGCAGCAGCATCATCATCATCAGTCCCAATCCCAGCCGCAGCAACAGCAACAGCAACAGCTACAGCAACTGCACCACCAGCAGCCTCAACATCAGCAACACCAGGTTCAGCAACACCAACAAATGCAACAAAATCAACAGCAAGTGACGCCGCAACAACTTCAGCACCAACATCAAATCCAGCAGCAGCAGCAACAGATGCAGCTGCAGCACGAACAGATGCAGCAGCAACAGCAGCAGATGCAGCAGCAGCAGCAGCAAATCCGGCAACAGATCCAGGAGATGAGACAGCAGCAGCAGCAGCTGCAGCAGCAACATCAGCAGATCCAGCAGCAGCATCAACAGATGCAGAGGCAGCACCAACAAATGCAGCAGCAGCTAAAGATGCAGATGTCGCTGCCGCCGCCTCCAACTAGCTACCCGACCATTTCTTTACAACAGATTCATCTTCTGCCTCAGATTCTTCCTCCTACCACTGAGCCTGGGCTCAACAGGGGAGACCATGGACACACTCTTAAACCAAGTCTGCTAAGAACTTTACCTTCTTTCGCTGACATGGATGGATCTGTGGAGATACAGATGAGGAAGGTCAATCCTCCTCCTCCATACCCGGGCACTGTAGTGTCTGCGGCACAAGCCACGGCTGCCACTACGTCTCAAACTCTCGTCACAAACTGTGACAGCCCAAGTGTCCTGGCACCAGAGCCCTGCCTCAAGAAGGATGAATTTTTGCTTCATCCTGTCACCTTACAATACCCAACACCTCTGGGGTATGAAAGGATCACAACCTTTGACAGCAGTGGAAATGTGGAGGAGGTTTGCCGGCCACGCAGGCGCCTCATTCGCAACCAAAATGTGTATGCTGTCCATGGCTCAGCCACGCTTAAAGTCACTTCCTCTGAGAATAAAAAAATTCAGCTTCCCTACAGCTCAGCAACACTGAGTCGTCTCTCTGTCCCTCGATACTCCATACCTAGTGGAGACCCTCCTCCTTACCCTGATCCAGCCAATCAAGTAAGTGCAACTCTTCCTCCTCCCCAGAGAATTGACCCAGGTCTGATTCATGCTACGCTACGCCGTGAGCGCAGGGACGTGGGGCTGAAAGTGCCCCAGATGATGGAAAGCTCAAGAACCCTTCCCTCCAAAGCTAAAATAAACAGCGCACTAGCACTTACCTACCAGCAGAGGGTGCCCACTGCTTTGTACACATGCACACAGTGCAGCAGTACCAGCAGCAGCACCAGTGTAAGTGTTACCGGTGGTGGAACTACAAGTAGTGGCATTGCAGGAGGGACGGTGGTGAGGCAGGACTTCCCACCAGGGAAGGGAGCACATCACAGTACCATTATTGTGCACTCCAAAGGTGCCTCATCCCTGGCTTCTCAGTCGTCTTACAGTCTGTTAGGTGCTATCGATAACAGCAGAGGCAGAACGGTGTACGTCAACTCTGCCTTTACTGAAGACGAGACTTTAAATCAACAGTGTCACCTTGAAAAACGTCAGCTGGCTCTTGGCGATGTCAGCCTGACAGTTAAACACCCTCCGCCTTACCAGTGGGACACCTCCACCACAGACGAGTTCTGGCTGACCCCAGAACAAACAATGATTGCTCCTCCACCTCATAAACCGCCTCCCCTCATCATTAGTCAAGCTCAGCACTTGGACATGACCCGACTGCCGTTTGTCCTCACAACTAAACCCCCAACTAGTCCGAGCACGAGCACTCTTACTTTCCCGTCAGGTTACCAGATATCACTGTCGCCTTTTCCTCCAGGTGTGGGTCACAGTGGTCCTCCACTTCAGACACTACAAACCCCTCCACAGCAGTGCTCTCCAAATGAAGTGGTTGCTTCAGTCCCTTTCGCTCAGCAGGATCCTAACTTGATCTTGCCTCCTGGCTATTCTCCGAATCTAGCAAACTTGGCGTGTTGCCCCCTCCCTCCAATGTACCCCGGAGCCAGCTCGTGTGCTGGACTTCAGCTGCACCCTGTCAACCTTCATCCCTGGAACCCTTACCCCTGCCCGCCTCCCATGCAAGACCCTCCAGCACCTCCTCTCCCCACCAAAACTCATCAGATTTTAGAGAAGCCGATTCTGTCGCCACCTCCTCCAACTGCGCCACCTCCACCACCCCCTCTCCCTCCTCCTCCTCCACCTACTGAGCCACCATCCAAAAGTGCCACAGAGGACCTAGCAGAGTCTGCCAACAACTTTACAGAGCCATCTTCCCTGAACGAGAGTCCTGTGCAGGAATCAGAGCGCTTCAACAAGAAGAGCCGCAAAAGACTGGACAGCAGAGCCGAGGAGGCAAACATGTCCACCGTCTCTGAAGGCAAATCCAGAAAGGAGGCACGTGGGCTCTCCGACTTCAACTCTCTCATTTCCAGTCCAAGGCTTGGCAGCAGAGAGAAGAAGAAGCCCAAGGGCCAGAGAGAGCAACTCAACAAAACCAAGAAGATGAGCAGGACCACAAATGAGTTCCAGGATAGCTCAGAGAGTGAGCCGGAGCTGTTCATAAGCGGCGATGAGCTCATGAACCAGAATCAGAGTAGCAAGAAGAGCTGGAAGAACAAGCGCAGCATGCGTATGGCAAGCGAGCTCGAGGAGATAAAGTGCCGGAAAGCAAATGAAAGGGAGGACCGTAGTTTGGGAAGCCAAGGATTTGTCTATGTTATGGCCAACAAACAACCGTTGTGGAACGAAGCCACCCAAGTCTACCAGCTTGACTTTGGAGGACGAGTCACACAGGAGTCAGCAAAGAACTTTCAAATTGAGCTGGATGGGAGACAGGTAATTAGAAATTCTAAAGATTGCAGAGGGAATTAGTCAATCAACAGAAGGTGTATCTACAATTATTTTTATACTCTGCTGGTTTTGTATTCTCAATATCTTTGGGTTTTGGTGGTTGGTTCTTCAAATTTGACACAAAGGTCCACTCGGATTGAAGAATGAACTGATTAGATGTTGGTAGCCAAACTTCACCGTCACTTCCCATAGGTTCCCATTCCCATGAAAGACAATGGGATTTCCTAAAAGTCTCATTAAGATCAAGATATATAGATATATAGATATATAACTTTAAAGAATAAGAAAATGACTTCACTTTCAAAACAACAGGTTTTGTTTACGTCCTCCTGTGTATCCTGTTCAGTGGTTTGAACCACTGGAGAGCAGCCAAACATCACCAACATGTCCAACATGTCCAACATGTCCAAGCATGTAAAAGTGTAAAAACTAGCAACACCCTACCTAAAATCTGCTTCAGTCAATAAAAAACCCAGTTTAAGATTTTCATTACTTCCCCAAAGAGTGAAGGACAAAGATGTGCGGCGTTTTTCTGCTGTCCCCCTTTTACAAGGCATGTTTTTTAGAGGCTGCGCCTGTAGAGATGAGTCTCTCAGCAGCAGGAGGGACATTTTGGACAATATTTCACATTTGGTCGGATACTGAATTGGTGACACTAACCTTGCAAACCCCTCTTGAAATTATTGTGATTGACTTTTGAGGCATAGAACCACTAATCACTATATTTTATAAAAAACAAGATAATCACTGTCAGTTTAACATTTAATGTCAATATTTCGGTTAGTTTGTTCCAGCCCCAGATTAAGTAATTAGAAGTTGCTGGTTAATACATGCTTTCTGAAATGTCTTTCTCTTTTCTGTCTCTCTTAGGTGATGCAGTTTGGACGGATTGATGGGAATGCTTATATCTTAGATTTCCAGTATCCTTTCTCAGCAGTGCAGGCATTTGCTGTTGCCTTGGCCAATGTGACTCAAAGGTTGAAGTGAAAATGTTATTTTGTGGAATTCAAAAGAAGCTCCGATGGTCCCACAGCCTCGATATGTCTGGCTTTTTAAAGAAGAGATTTACAATCAGCCTGTTGGAGGCCAAGTCAGTCTAGGTCTGTGATCATGGAGACGAAACCAGTTCCTCCATCATTTCTAGTTCATATGTTGAATGTACTCAAGCTAATTTTATTTAAAGTTCAAATGTTTAAGTTAAAAAAAAAAAAACTTTTCCTGAATAAACAAAAGTTTAAATACGTTGGGATGGATTTAAAAAGCAGTACCATCTCTAAATAATAGATGAGTCAATATGTTACATTTTTATTTTATGTTTGTGATATTAAGGTTACTTAATTGTGAGGTATGGTCATATTTAAAACTGTAAATACATTTTGACAAAGCCATACCATATCTGATATAAAAACTGCACTATTTTAATTTAGTTTTGACAGAAACATTTACAGTAATGTCCTCCTTGCTTCCACACTGATGGAAAGTCCGGTGAAGTTTCTCAGTCAACTAAACATTTCTGGAGCTTCGCAGCAAACAGAATCAGAATCAGCTATATTGACCAGGTAGGTGTACACATACCTTATGGTTCCATAAGGTTCAGTTCTAGGACCACTACTATTTACTTTATATAAATTGTCTTGGTCAAAATATTCCAAACACAGCCTTCCATTTTTAGCTGACAATACTGTAATTTATTGCTTTGCACCTACTCCTGCTGAGGCTCTTGAGTATCTTCAGTGAAATGTGAAAAATAAGTGTATATATAAATATATAAGAGCACAGGAGTCTGTGTGTAAGTGTTGTGTTGTAAACAATACAAATGTGCTAAGAAATTAAATATTGAGTGGATTTCCATGGAGTCGATGATGTACAGTATATATAATAATAATCCGTGTATATGTATATATACAGTATACATTGCTGTATTCTTCTAAACTACTAAAGATGATGTGGACTTGTTTTAAAAAACATTTTTTTAAATGCAGCTCAATCCAAGTCTCCACAAATCTTGAGATCCTAGATTAATTTGAAAAGAGGTTATTTAGACCAATTTGAAGATGAAATCTTCAACATTGCCTCTAAACTAAATTCGTTAGAGCGCACCCTGTCTGAGGAAGATGTGCAAGCTTGAGCACGGGTACATGTGCCGCTAGGCAAGAGCAATCAAAGCATGAAATCTCTACTTATGTCATTACTATCACAAAAAGCTCAAATGTAGCATCTGACAGAAGCACCGTCCTCATACATGTTAATGCATGTTAATGTTGTTTTAGCTTAGAGGCTACAGTGAAGGTTTCAGCTCCAAAAGGGTGTAAATAATGTCTTTACATGTCAGTCTGGGATCTCCTGGAGGCCTAGATTACACCATATGATCTTTATGGAGTCATTTTAGTCTGGTCTCCATCTTCTTCAGGTGTTTAGCTGAACACTGTTTTGCTGTGAAGCTCCAGAAACGTTTTGCAGACTAAGAAACTTCACCCGACTTCCATCGGCATTGGGGTGAGGAGATAATGACTCAATTTTTGGAAAAACCTTTCCTTTAATCAATTAAATTATTAAGTTTATCATAAACAAATAGTTTTTTTTGGTTTCTTTTGTTAAATGTTTTCTACATTATGTGCAAATTGCTGAAAATGCAATAGAAGAATATATTGATTCTGTAACTGCAACATCAAGAGTTAACCATAGTTTCGGATATCTTTTTCTATTCATGATACTTCTATGAAGTGGTGCAATGACCATCATATTCTTTTGACCACAATACCACAGATCATTATTCAGTCAGAGCCGTTATGATCTGATCATTTTTTCATGTGTAAATATTCCTTTTCATTTCCAAAACAAGTCAGTCATGGTAAACAGTGAGTTTATGTGCCAAATACATCCAAACAGACAAACACGTTTAGCTTAATGGATGCTTAGCTTGATGGAAAATGGTCCCATCCCCACATTAACACCGAGATGCTCTCAGCGACTCTTGGTTGGCTCTGTGTTGTTTTCAGTGGGTGTTTATGATGCTGCTACATCAGTAGTTCTGAAACCAGTGCTGCTTTAGATAGACAAAGCTTGTGTGCAATAACGCTGCATAGAGCTGATGCAAAAGAAAATGCAAAGCTGCTTGCACCGTGTTTAGTAAGTGACTTCATTATATGCTTGGAAAATTGTGCTTTTATTTTGCTGATTTCAGTAATTTTGTACTTCCCCTTTGCTTTAACATGTTACTAAGAGTTTTTGATGTAACACAAAAAAGACTGAGAATAATAAAATTGCAAAGGTTTTACAGGAGGAGTGAAATTCATGTAGATTTGGTGCTAATGTATAAAGAAACAACAGTGGAAAGGTCTGCACATTTGTCATCTGCTATTAAAGGTTATTTTAAGGAATATGACTAGAAAGTGTTTTGAGACAAGCTGCAGGAAATTTTGTGCAAATATCTTAATTTGATGCAGTGACAGTTTGTGTCTGTTATCAGCAATACTGCATATGAATAGTTGGTTGCCTGATTTGTTTTTCCTTCTTATTTTGTGACGGAACAAATAATGTGATACGACCATAGGTTCACATAGAATCTAATAGAATCTAAGATCTAATTAAAAAAATACATTGTTCCAAATGTTTTTGTTGTTATGTTTTTTATCCAGTTTGGCTCTTTCACTCTGCGATGGAGAAATAGTGGTTCCAGGAGCCCACAGGCTCATTTAGTTTTTTGGGTTTTTTTGCGGATGTAGTTATATATATATACATATATATAAAATTTAAAAAGAATTACATTAATATTAGATAACTGGAATCTTTATATATCTTCATGAATAGATTATGAAAACACTTGGCAAAATTGGTAAAAACAAGTTTCTAAAATGTTAGTTCATAACAATTTTATTTTGTTATTTACAGTTATATAATTAACAAATTTAATGATATTACTAAACTCTTAGATATGAATATATAATTAAACTGATCTCTGGTAATGTTAAAGAAAGTGACAGAAATGAATAGATCCTCTGTATATGGATGTTATGGATGCACTTTAAAATGTATCTAAAAGTTCTTCCTCTGTCACAACACACTCCTAAAGTAGTTTTTAAAAATAAAGTAATATTAAGAGAATAACATCAGAATTTTAAGTATTTTAAAGTATAACTTGACAAGGTGCTCCAAGTTCCTTATTTTGACGTTGGTTCTGATATTTCTACTCTATTACGTAGACAAAAATGATGACTTCACAAGTTTTCTCCATAACATTAATACTTTTTTCTAATAAAATTACCACTTTATTCTTGTAACAATATGATGTTTATCTTGCAAAATTATGACTTTTTCTTGAAACATTCTGACTTTATTTCTAATAAAATTACAAATTTAGCTTGCAAAATTACGAAATAATTCTTCTAACATCTGATTTTTTTTTCTTGCAAAATTATGACTTTTGTAATATTAGGACTTTATCTTAATTACAACTTTTTTCTCTTAATATTTCATCTTCATTCTTACAATCTTCTATGCTTTTTATTTCTAAATGTGGCCCTAATATTTCATATGATTCTGCTTACAGCGGGCCATAAACATGTAAACATGATCTCCTTGTTGGTGGTAAAACATAAAAAATAGTGTAGTTCGTATATCTTTCTAATTCTGCTGGCAGGTAGTATGAGCTGCTGTGCTTTTATTTTGAAAGCTGCGCAGGAACGTAAGTCGTCTGTATGTTTTGACGCTTGAGTGACGCTGTCAGGTCGGTGTGTGTTGAGGCTGGAGCAGACCTACCGGAGCTGGTAGACGGACCGTCGTCGTGTCGGTATGTTACCGTCTGAATGTCCGTCCTGAACACCGGTAAAGGAGAAGAAACCCTGGAAATTAAAAATGGACCCGCAGGTTGATCTCCAGCAGACAGGTTGGTGACTTTTAACTGTGTAGTAACTACTTATCCAATTACTGCCATTAATGGTCACAACCTACTGTATGTAACCTGGACTGACCTGTTGCTGCTGTTTGATTGATCTCACCATGAGTTTAACACTCAACAAATCTCATCAATCTTATCATCTCTGTTCATTCTTCTAACAGGTGACATCACTCCATCCGTGTCAACAGATCCTCCTCGGAGGTGGACCAGGCAGCAGATTCTCACCTTAATATCTGTAGCATCCGTCAACTTCAGTTCGATGATCTGCTACTCAATATTAGGCCCGTTTTTCCCCAATGAGGTAAGATAACTTACCCCAGTCATTAATGACGTGTTCAGGAACAACAGGAGTTAATTGGCATGGGTCAGAACTCTCCTTCATTAAAGATAATACAGTTTTAACTACTGATTTATTAAAGCAATAGCACATATTTTTAAGCAATCCTCTTCTATTAGAAGTTGAATTCGTAAGCAATAAAACACGTTTTTGTTGCCATTGTTTTGTTCGTCTGTTAGCAGGATTACTCAGAAAGGTGTGAATGTATTTTGGTTAAATGCTTTGGCGAGGTCGGGTATGGTCCGAGGAACAGTATTAGCTTTTTTGTGGAGATCCGGATCATTGCAAATGCACTGGTGTTCATCGGGGAGATGAGTGAAGAACAGCACCTGCAGTGCATCCTACCAGGCGAGGGCACCCGGTCCCTTTGAAAGTGAGCTCCATTACAGATTTGTTTAGAAAAGGAAGGTGTGCCATGGGGGGTTTGTGCTCTAGTTGCTGTATAGTTGCTTTATTTAAACGGTCTTAGATGAGTTGCTGCCACAGCTGGTCTGTTCTGACCAGCATGGTGGATAATTTTAAACTCGGAGGTAATGTTTATCTGCCTGTTACTAGGATAACACAAAAAACTACTTTAGTCAGGATTATGATGCTTGGATTTGCTCTTTGGGGATCTGCCACAAATTGAATCGTTGATTTTTTTAGTGTAGATCTGGATGAAAAGATGGATATGTAATTTCCCCCCCCCACACTTTTTTACATTTTTTTTTACCAGAAACATCAGAGCAAAAGTTTTGATGGTGCAGATGACTTGTTGGAATTTAAATTAGCCTTTAATTTAAAAGGGACGGCTGGACTCTTGGTGGAGGTAATGCTCTGCTTGTATGGGACCATGTACAGTATTAAAAACAAACGTTACCATTTAATGCATCATGCATTATACCAGAATTAGCATAAGACAGTCACCTTAAAACAGACTAGACTAGATATCAGTGCCTTGAACACAAACAACTTAAAAACCAGGATGTTTTCTAGTATAGAGTCAAAGTCATTGATTGCAAAGTAACTAGAAGAAACAAAACTAATGAAACAAATTATATGATGCAACAGCTGATGACTGCTATAAGACTCCTTATGTCCCAGTCAAGAAACAAGATGCTGTTAGACCAAAGAATAGTGTTGCTGTTATGGTTGGAGGCCATAATTAGTAATGCTCTCATGTCATAGGTGAAACAGCCATCACACATTCCCTCTAACTGTCCTCTCAGTGGAATGAATGAATAAGCATGTGCTCGACATCAGAAAAGCCTCCCTGGAGGCCAGTGAATGACTGACTGTTGTCCGCAGACAGAAGGGCTCAGGTACCATCAGCTGACGCCACGCCTGGCAAACATCAGTCATTAATATATAACAGGACATTAATGAATGACTTTTATCACAAAGATGAACTGATTAGGATCTGTTGGTCAGAGGTCACAAAACATGTTTTTAGCCTCGACCCAAGAATTTAGACACTGATTATGACAAATATTATGGTCTAATTTGATTAAAATGATCAAATAATGACAAGTTATATCAATACAGTTAACTTCACTCTGACATCATAACACTTTGTTTTTCTTTGGCCATAAATCATTATTTGCACGACGTCCATTTTCCTTTGACGTCATAATGGGAAGCTCAAATGTGAAACTGCTGTTTGTCATGAAAAGGAAATCTGAAAAATCGTTAGCATCTCACTGCTTCCTGATTGATCTTCCTGATTGATCAACGGATGAAAACACATTGGATGGTAAAATATGTATAAAAGTAAATGATTTTGACTTGAGTAGGGTTAAAAAAAATGAAAGAGCAGGAAAAAGGGGAAAGAAATAATAAGAATTGTGTGCATTTATAAACCAGGAATCTCTCTACACAGGCAGTGAAGAAAGGAGCCAGTCAAACGGTCATTGGTCTCATATTTGGCTGCTACGCCATCTGCAATCTGATTGGCTCATTGATTCTGGGGAAATATGTAAGTTTCCTACCTGTCAGTTTGATTTGATTTGAAGTGAGATTTACTGACCAGTGATTTATTCTCTCTGTTGTCGTATCAGATCGTTCAAATTGGTGCAAAGTTCATGCTGGTGGCTGGACTGTTTGTGTCCTCAGGCTGCACCATTATGTTTGGGTAAGTGTTCGGTCCTGTGTGTCATAAAAGATGACGGCCACAGAAACATGAAGCACAGGTGGAACTTAATAAAGCAATAATAATTTATTATGTTTTCAGAGCGTTTGAGAAACATTCAGGTAGCAACTCTGCTACTGAAATAAAGTCATCGGTGATGACGACAGACTAAAGCAGACGTTGTTGGTCTTTTCATGGGATTTATTGACAATAAGAACAATATAGAACAGCAGCCTCACCTTTAAGATAATTGTTTAAAACATGATGTGATTTGGTAAACTGTGTGACTGCAAGGTCACAAAATGTATGTTGTTATTCTTTATTTGAATATATGCGAATGTAAGATTTAATTTGTGTAAAAATTCTGTTTTTGTTGTAAAGGCAGACAATTTAAAAGGAATAATTCACCCAAAAATGTAAATTCAGTCATTATTTACTCAACTCATGCCGATGGAAAGTCAGGTGAAGTTTTTTAATCCTCAAACATTTCTGGAGCTTCACAGTAAAACAGCATTTTCCTAAACACATGAAGATGGAGACTTTTTTCTAAATGTAAAAAAAAATTCATTATTATTGTGTATTATTATTCAAAATAATTCATATCTCTGTAAAGGCTGAACAATCCTACACGTCTGTTTATCTTGCCTGACTCATGCTCCACCCCTCCTTAAAGTTTACAGGAAATGGGTTCAGTAGCTTTTGTGTAGTCTTGCTGAAAGCAACCAATCACCCAACCAATGGGGGAAATCATAACCTCCTTGGTGGCGGTAAAGACCTAAAAAAACAAACAAACATGAAATGACTCCATGCAGCTCGTACAGCTTAATCCAAGCCTCCAGAAGCCCTGAGATCCCAAACGGGTTTAAAAATACTTAATTTATGGCCTTTCTAAAGCTGAAATCTTCCCTGTAGCCGCTAAGCTAAAAGTGTTAGCTCGTATCCAGGAAACAGAAAAAGCTCTTTCGGGTCTAACATGATGGTGGTCTTTTTGTTTGAGTACTGAGGTGTACAGAGATCTGAACTTCTCAGGGGGGTGTACACACATTCAGGCTGGTACACTTTCCTCAGATGGGGGGTGCATGCTAACACGTTTAGCTTAGAGGCTACAGTGAAGATTTCACATTTAAAAAAAGCATTAATAATGTATTTTCAAAACAATTTTGGATCCTCTGGGTGTGAGTTGTATGGAGTCATGTTTCAGTTGTTTTATTCTTTAAAAACAAATCCCCATCGTCTTCCGTTGTTTAGAGTGTTCCTTTAAAACCAAGCCAACACCCTGTTACATCTCCATTTGTTGTATTGTGATTCCGTTGTCTTTTTGCGTCCTCTCCTTGCAGACTCCTCACACGGGTTCCTTCAGGAGCCCCTTTCATCACTCTGTGTTTTGTAGTGAGGTCCGTCGACGCTCTGGGATTCTCTGCTGCCATGACTTCCTCTTTTGCCGTGGTCGCAAAAATTTTCCCAAACAATGTGGCGACTGTTTTGGTGAGTGCAGACAATTCCTGTGCAATAAGGGTGTTGTTTGGCCAGTAGCATCACGAGTAAACAAAAAAAAGCATTATTGTTGTGGTTGTTTTGTGTTTCCCTCCCAACGCCCTGGAAATGAATAAATTCCTCATACATACAGTCTGTATTAATCTACTGCTGCTGGCTGATATACAGCTCTGCTGATGTGAAATAGTAAAAACATATTTTAACCTCCTGTTTCTCTCTCTTTAGGGTAGTTTGGAGACTTTCACAGGACTGGGTCTTATTCTGGGCCCACCAGTCGGAGGGTGGTTCTACCAGTCGTTTGGATATGAAGTCCCTTTTATGCTTCTTGGATGTTTCCTGTTGATCATGGTTCCTTTCAACATATACGTCCTGCCGACCATCGGTAGCATTTAAGCGTATTTGTTCATTTTCCACACATTTCAGTAAAACAAATAATTCTTCTCTGACGTAGGGCTGAGAACTGACACGAAAATAACAACAAGAAAAAGAGACCTTTAGAACGTCTCACCGTAGTACCGGCTCCACTCGACTCTACTCACCTTTTTTGGTTTTCCATGAAGGTAAAAAAAGTAGCTGCTGGTAGTAAAAAGGTCGCGTGAAACACTACAGACCACTGATTGTTCAGAGAGAATCTTTTCTGCGTCATTGCATCATCAATGCCCGACACACATGGAGTATCCTGCACAGCATAAACCAACGGCCGCCACACTCAAACAGCCCAGATACTTTGTCCGTAACTTTTCTTATTGCGGCCGCCATGTTGAGGAGGTGCAGACGGTCCCGTCTTTAGCCTCTTTCAAACATTGCACAACAGCGCCTAAAGGAATCCCCTTCTCTGTGACCCCGTTGGTGCGTTCAAACCGTACCAACCCAAGGCGTCACAACGTCACCTCGGTGTGTGCGTTCACAGGGCATGCCGGCAACGTTAAGAGCCGTGACGTACGACGCAACAGCGAACATAAAAACTGATCTATTTCACCATCTCTCCAGTTAGTGGTTATCCTCTGTGCTTGCTCTTCAAATAACGGACTTCCTGTTGCTTCCGCATAGTTAAATCCCCTGGGGTAGGTCGCACACCTGAACATACTACTATTACAGCTCCATTCATACAGACGTCTGTTTTGGTGCCGTTACCACCTCTGCAGGCGTCACAGAGGTGGAACAAACTGACGCCCCATTATGCCTTCATTGGGTTCAGATGGACGTCAGGGTGGAATAAAGGCGCTACAGGCCTGGACTGAAAACACGGTCTGATTAGGGCTTTAATAGGCCATGAGAGGATCACAAGAGGAGTGCATCACTTTGAAGACTACGACATGGCAGTCTGGCGTGGCGTCCACCGACCATGAGGAGGTACTGCCCCGTAATGAAAAACCACCTGCAGAAAAGTACCTGATACCCAGGTGAGTCGAGTCGAGTCGAGTCGGTACTACGTGGAAATGAGGCTTTAATCTCACTCATGTCGGTCAATTTCATTCATATTTTCCCCGATGCTCTCATGAACTGTCCTTCAAAAAAAAAACAACTACGTTATGTTCAGTCCTGTGTCTCAAAACGAAGGTGCATGAAAAGCACTGAGTTAGCAAATCGGTGTTCTACCTAAACAGAATGCTGAGTTTGTCATGTAGGCTATGTAAAATAAAAGGTATAGAATAACCGTAATGAACGTTAATGGTTGAAATAATCATGACCCAGCCCTACTCTGACGCTGTACGTTGTGCTTCCATCCACACAGCTGCAGATCCATCGGAGGATTCCTTCCTCCGACTCCTCACCAGAGCAAAAGTTGTCCTGATCTGTTATATGATATTCAGTCTCAGCGCAGGTCTGGGCTTCTTGGACGCCACCTTGTCCCTGTTTGCTATCAACACGGTAATTTCCTTTTCTTCTGATGAGGTCAACCGACCGCAGAGAAAGTGTGAATGAGTTTTTTTCCCCTTCTGCTGTGTCTAGTTTGGTCTCTCAGCTGGATACGTGGGACTCATCATGCTCGGTTTGTCCTTGCCCTACTGTCTGGCCACCCCGCTGTTGGGGTATTTTACTGATAAATATCCTGTGAGTATGGAAGCTAATATGGCTAATTCTTTCATAAAGTTGGACATTTTGAACTTAAATCCCTTGTGTGTGTGTGTCTGTGTGTGTGTGTGTGTTGGTGTTCAACAGGTAATCAGGGGTTGGATGATGGTGATAGGAGGCACCATCACAGCCGTTGGCTTCTGTCTGCTCGGCCCCGCCCCCTTTCTTCACATCCCGAGGTGAGCATGTCGGTAACAGACTCTTACATTACATCTAAAGTCTGTCCATTTATATGCTAAAGCCTGTTAGCTTAGCATAAAAGTTGACCCAAAAATGAAAATTCAGTCATTATCTACTCACCCCATGACGATGAAAAGTTTCTGGAGCTTCACAGCAGAGCATCATGGGAGTTTCTCCTAAAACAACAAGTAGATGGGGACTCATTTTAAATTGAAAAATAAAAGGCTATTAAAGATGTTAGTTACACCCTTTTTTAACCTTTTCGTCACTGTAGCCTCTAAGCTAAAAGTGTTATGGTTGGTTTTTTAAAAAATATTTTTTCTCATAAATTCATGACTGCAATGTCAAATTTTTTTTCTTCCTTTTTCTTAGTTTTTCTCCTGGCTGTGTCATTTTTGCATTGATACATCTTATATCTCAATCACATCACAATAAAAGAAGAGTCTGTTAGATTAAATAGAGAAGAAGAACTCAGTCCTGACTATTTAGTAACCCTTCACTATATTAGACGCCCAACTTCTTCACTATACAATGATCAGTATTTTAATCGATGTGTTTATCATGTATGATCTCGTCTCCGTCTTTGTTTACATCTGTAGTCAGCTGTGGCTGCTGGTCCTCATGCTCACTCTAATTGGGTTTTCTCTGGGAATGACTGCAATCCCAATGTTCCCTGAAATCATCTCATGTGCATAGTGAGTCTCTTCACATTCCACATTCATGACCTGTTCCTATCTGTACAATGTGAGGTGAAATTATTCCCCACATTCTCTGTAGTGATCTGGGATATGACGAAGGACTCAGCACTCTTGGAATGGTGTCCGGACTGTTTGGGGGATTTTGGTCCATGGGGTAAGTCCGACTGGTTTTCACCGACATCCAGATGCTTTTCTATGACGGGGTATCAGGGTCACATTGGGGGGAAAAAAATCTGAGATTTTCTACAGAACAGACCGTTTCCTCCACAGTCTTTGAAAAAGTCCAGATTCTTATAATAATAATGTGTCGTTGATGTTCCAAAACATTCAGTGTTTGTTTGTCAAACCTTTACTAAAGTATAGTTTGACGAGATGCTCTGTGCTCGTTTTTACGCTGATGACGCTCTTCTGATATTTCCCCTCTAATACGTCAAGAGTATTATCCTAAAATTACAACTTAATTTTTTTATTTATTTGACAGGGACAAAGCTCAATAAATATATTGTTCCAGATGTAGCTCTCAGCTAATTTTCATCTGTAGCCCCTTGTCCTGATAATGACTTTTTTCTCATAAAATTACAACTTTGTTTATATAATCCCAGGACTTTTTATGAAATTACATTTTTTTTCTCGTAAACATACCACTTTATTCACGAAATAATTAGTCTTTAGACTTGTAATATTACGACTTTCTCATACACAAGCGATTTTATCCACGTGATAACTTTTTTCTTCTAAAATTACAACTTTAGTCTCATAATATTATGACTTCTCGTAAATAAGCTAAGCTAAGATAATCTATATTTTATTGTCCCCGTGGAGAAATTCTCTCTCTGCATTTGACCCATCCTGAGGAGCAGTGGGCTGCCTTTACGGTGCCCGGGGAGCAGATTGGGGTTCATTATCTTTGCTCAAGGATACTTTGACTTGTGACGTTCTGACAATGTGTCCAGTCCACAACCAGGAGATTTGAAAAGCAGCTAGCTGCTAATTCAAAGAGGAAGAAAAGGTCTGGGAGCTCCTTACCCTCAGAGCAGAGGAGATCAACCGCCATGTGACAGGAAATGATTTTTAGGTTTTTGAGAGGTCGTGCATCACCCATGTTTGTTTGTTTGTTTGCAAGATATCTCCAACGGTTGTCTGTGTTGTTTTTTTTAATTGTATGTAAGGGTGCATCTAGGGTCAAGGTAGAGTTGATTACATTTCTGAGGTGGACCCGGGTACAGATGTGTCTCCTTCAGTTCACAGTAAAAGATCCAAATGCAGAGACGAGACAAAGTAAAAAGAACTAAAGATGACTTACTATAAGGTCAACTTGAAACAGGAACAATAAATAAAAATAAAAGTGGCTGAAAGTCCAGGAAGATCAGGCTCCATCCAAAGAAAACTGATCCCAATGAGGACGATCCAACAAAACAATGAATATAAAAATACATAAAGCAGGAAGACGAGGAGAAACGGAGACGCCTCTGAAAAGCACTGAACGGAACGGACATGAACTCAAGAAGATAAGGGGGCGGGATAATCAGGTACAGGTGAAACTAATCAGAGCAACACAGACAGGAAGTGACAAACAAACACATCATGAGGGAAAAAAATTACAAAATAAAACAGGAAGTGATTAAACTAAACCCCAAATCATGACAGGATGCAGAATCTGTGCAGAATCTTTGTGAGATTTTAACATTTAGACAATATTATGAAAAATAATAATAATAAAAGGACAATCACTAAAAATAGCCAACCATGGACAACTCAGGATCCAGATCTGGATCATAATCCAGATCATGTAGATTAAGGGTGTTTTCACACCGGAGAGTCTGGACCAAGGTCTGAACCAAGGTTCAGGTTTTTGTTACATTTTATACGTTTGATCCGGTTAGTTTTGGTTTCACAGTTCACTAAAGAACTTTTCCTGACATGCCTTCATCATGTGGTCATCATCATCCACGTGGGCTGAGTCTTCCTGTACTTGATGATTGATTACCCAGAATGCATTTTTATTGATGTCATCGCTCACCTTTACGTCCTGCTGCTGTAGTTTCTTTACATTCAGATGTCGTCCCTCTCCCGTCCTCTCGTATCCTCGCTCTCATCCTCACAGAAAATAGATGAAAGTTTCAGTGTTTTAAGTGCTTTTTCCAGTTAATTTTGGATTTCTTCATCGGACCACATCACTATTAAATACCTCGTCTCTTCCTCTCCTCTCTGTTTTTCTTCTTCTTTAGTTTATTGGCGACGGTAGCCTGCTATAACTTCCTGTAATTGGTCCAAAAGGCCGAACCATCCCAAAAAAGTCCTTTCATACTGTAAACGAACCAAACAGTGGTTCAGTTTGATCTGGACCGAGACCACCTCTTTTTGTCGGACCAAAGAAAAAATGACTCAATTCTGTATATTTGAAATGTCACTCGGTTGGTTTTGATCAGTAAAAGTGATCTTTTTTATTTTAAAGGATGTTTTACGGCCCAGTAGTCGGAGGCCTCATCACACAACACCTGAGCTTTAAGTGGGCGGCGGCGATTCAAGGAGGTGTGACTTTCTTTGGTGTAAGTATATGTTTGTTCAGTGTTAGGGCGTTTTAATGTTGATCCATCAAAAATACATCCTTCATCTTCAATAATGAATGATTGACAAGTCTCCAGTGTGACATCACCATAGTTATCACTACACTAGTGTTTAATGTTAATCACTCACTCAGTGATCTCTGCCCTCAGGCCTTTCTCCTCGCTCTGTGTTATCTCTGCCAGCGCCCACAGAAACAACGGTAATCATTAATCAGATCAGATCAATCAGAGTAATGTCAGGGCTAAGATGGGTGTGACACTCACCTTTATGTTTGTGTGTAAGGGTTCGAGAAGATGATCAACAACCGGATGAAGCCACTCCCCTCCTGATGGATTGAAAGACGGCCTTCAGAATAAAACAGCAGGAATCAGCCTCCAAACCACACAAACTGTCTTTTTTTATTATTCTAACATTTTAATGATTAACTTTTGTTGTTGGATTATGATTTTTATTTGCATCATGGGAAAACGGTTTGCTTATTTTTAAGTATTACTATATATGGTGTAAAAACGTTCAACGTAAAATTGAATTTTGATGAATGTTACATGAAGGATTATTTAGTCAAACACTTGAAATCAGTCCAGCTCATAAACTAAATGTGCCTTTTGTTCTGGGCTATTAATGATCTTATTCTACAGTATGAGTTGGATTTCACAGTAACAAACGAAATAAGCTCCTACTGGTACCAGTGAATGTTTTATAATTTAGTATAATTAAATGAATTTCTGACAACTTTTTGCACTGATTTGAATAAAAACACTGAAGTGAAAAACACTGTTTTCCTTCTCTGTCCACATCACTTCTGTGTAAACAAAGAAAGTGACATGAAAGTAACCTGATCTTAAAGGAACAGTTCACCTAAAAGTTAAGAATGCGGTCGTTATCTACTCACCTTCATTCTGATCCAAGTCTGGTGAAGTTTCTTAAGATATTTCTGGAGCTTCGCAGAAAAAGTTTCAACTTTCAGGAGATCAGGACTTTATAAAAAATAAAAACATGGATCAAAGTAGTTATTTAAGTTGTTCCTGTTAATTTCACATCTGAGAAAAAGGTAACATTTCAAAATTTAAACAATAAATAAAATGCATAAAATTCCCTAAATACCAAAAGGCACCTCTGTCGTGAACGGGAGATGTTTACATAAAGTTTTGTGGCAAAATATTCAACAGTGTTTGAGTTAACTAACAAGCAAAAACAAAACATGTAATAATGACTCCATACAATATCCAAACTGGGAGAACTGTTCCTTTAAACGTCTTATTTAACATCTTATTTGACTTAATTTTAAGCTTAAACACCATCTGTGTTTGAAAATAATTTCCATGTATTGATATTATAATGAAAAGACATTTATTATCCAAAACTAAATAATTACACCCAAGCCAATGAATGCTAACTCCGCTTGATTCGCCGAAACAATTCATTAAAATGATTCAGAATTACACTAAACTTTGCAATAAGCAGACTATTCATGGTTTCACAGCTATGCTTCATAAATGTGAAAACACACATGATCAAAACATCCCATAAGAATATTTATTTATACATTTTATATATCAAAACAAGAATATGTAGAAATGTCTAAAAGCTGTGAAGCAGTGGCAGATAATCTTTGGTAAACAGAACGACACCATTACAGAAATGTTTTCTATATCATCTGCAAATATTTACACAATATTCAATTACATCAATAAAAATATGTAAAATAAAAGATTTGTGTAAAAAGAATATAAACATACTGACTGTTCAAATAACAGAACAAATAAAAAACACCTTAAAGATTTACTGTCATTAGAAAAACGTGTTTAAGAAATAAAAATATTGTGACTTTATGCATCGGGTTCGAAGGCGTCGTTAGTCCGGCCCCTCGGCCTCTGTGGGAGGGGCCTGTTTCTCCTGATGCTGCTCGACTGTGAAGCTGCTGGGTCTCCGGCCTTTTTCACCTTCTTTTTCCTTCTAGTTCTTCAGGAGAGAAAACACAGTATCAGTATCTGTTATATTGCTAAACCATAAAATGACGCGTCAGTCGTGAACCTGTCGTCGCAGCAACCATCAGCCACTAACCTGGCGTCAGTCAGCTCAGGTTCGGTGTCAGAGAGGGTCGGCTCAGACAGAAACCGAAGCTCCCCAGAAGAACTAATGGCAGCAGACACCTCGGAGGAGTAAGGAAGGAGGAGACGTGAGATGGCAACCAGGAGGACAGAAAGAGATGGTCTAGTCCAGAGCACTAAATGCACTTAAAACGCATTAAAGTGATACTCCTCCTAAAGTCTCTCTGTCACCCACAACAGGCTGATTTACAGGCTGATTACTAACCTCGCCATCATCAGCGTTTGTTCAATCCTCAAAATAAAAACAACATAAAATGCATAAAATTTAGAAAAATATCAGAAGACACCTCTGCAATGCCTCAGAGACGTGTACATAAAGTTTGGTGAAGAAAACCAAACTGAAACCTCATTACACTCACAGAATGTAACCATGGAAACAAAAAGAAAAAAATAAATTAACGACAAATATCCCTAAATAACAAAAGGCATCAGGTGAGTTATGCTCTGGAAACATTAGATAAATAATAATAATGATAGAGACTGAACTGAGATCAGATTGTAGCTGAAACTGTACTGATTCAGTTCAACAGTTCCTGATCCAGATCCTGAAGAAAAACCACCATCAGTGAAATCTAGTTCTTCTAGAATAACTACCAAACTAATAATAATGATCCCAATGTGATCCAGATTCTAGGGGCAGGTTTTCACGGTCCAGGAGTCACATGAGGGTCAGCCTATCAGGGGACTGATGGTTTTAGGTGACATCATCAGTTACAATTATCCTTATAGGAACAAAACAAGTTTTTTGGGGTTAAATAAACACTTTATAAAAACTTGATTATAATTTCTAAAAATGTTTTTCCTAAGACGAGGCCTGTGGAGTATTTTTGTGATCTCATTCCATCTCAAAGGGCTGCAGAGGAGACACTGAGGTGAAGCATCACTTTAACAAACAGACCAGAGAGAGAGAAAAAGAAAACCTGCATCTGAAGCGGACCCCCGTTATCACCACAGACCCTGGTTCACCTTTCTAGCCCGGAGTCCTCTCTGATATGTGATTCACTATTTCATTTGCCGTTTCTTACCCTGGTCGGCGTTGACCTCCCGACGGTCCCGTCAGAGACCTCCACAGGCTGAGGCGCCTCCTCGTCAAAATCTCCTAACAATAGAAAATAATTCAGCACCAAAGGTTTTTACGAGAGTCTTTAAAATAAAATAAAACCCACTTACTCTGATCTGTTACGTAAGAAGCGAGAAAATATCCCTGCTGCCCGTCGGCCAGACGCCCAAACCACCAGCTGTCATTGTCTTTGTACAGGACCTGGATGACATCACCGCGGCGTACGGTCAGCTCGTCTGATCGATTCGCTCTGTAGTCATAGAGCGAGACGACCTGGAGGAGGAAGGTGGGACCACATGAGAGGGTGGAGGCTGCATGTGGCTGAGCTCACAGCTACAGACGACACTGACTGCCCTCCATGTGGAGGCCTGGAGAAAAGGTTTCAGGAAGGTTCTGACAAAGAAGAGCAGTTTGAATCCTGCAGCAGCAGTTTTAGTGGATCTGTGGTCCAGTTAGAAGCTAAATGATCCAACCTGAATCTCATCTTCATCATCATCCTCCTCATCAGAGACACATTTACAGATCAGATGTATTAAAACACTGGTGTCTGGATCTGCATCAGGTTTGCAGCAGGTCATAGAAGCTAAAGGGTCTACAAAGAACTAGAGATGCTGGTCATTAAGGATCATTTAGAGACTGAGGAGTCAGGAAACACTTTAATATCTGATTATTGATCTATTTAAACTGTTACTGGTTGATTTGATTATTGATAAATAGGAGACTCCTTCATGAATCCCCGCCTTATCGTGGTGGGGGAGGGGTTTGAGTGCCTGAATGATCCTAGGAGCTCTGTTGTCCGGGGGGGCAATTTGCCCCTGATAGGGTCTCCCACGGCAAATTGGTCCTAGGTGACAGGCCAGACTAAGAGCGGTTCATTGTACCCTTATGAAGAATAAGAACAGGATCCAGATGACCTGATAATCATCTGGTTTAGATTCATCTTATAGAAAAAGACAGTAAATGAAGAAATAAACTGTTCAGACTCACCGACTGTAACCTGAAGGATGAAGCTGCTCTCAGATGCTGACTGACGGGACTGAACCCGCCTGAAATTACAAAAAAAAACAACAACATTTCATACCAAAGGAGAGTCTAAGCAGCAGTCCAAGCATCTGGTTATGGCCATCACATGTTTTACTTAGTGCAGCTTTAATCTTAGAAAATATTTGACCTTGCATCGACACAGAGCTGGAAGCAGTAACTCTATTCATTGGTAAAGTAACAACGTGATTTACTCACGGTTTCCGCTCAGAGCTGCCTGAGGGATCAGCTGCTCCGCCACAGAAGCACACAGCTGCAGCTTGGAGAGCGGCGAGAGGAGAGACGGAGGAGGTAAGGAGGTGTTCGATCCCGTCTGAAAAAGGAAAAGCAGTTCGGTTCATTGGAAAAATCGCAGCAATTTAATAAAAACGACTTTTTATTTCATGTAGATTAACGACTGAACAGAATCTAAAGTCAAGATTAAATTAAAACTTTAGAGTTTAAACATGGCAGCAGCAGGAAAAACAAACTGGATAACAAACAACCTGATGGAAATACTACAGGATGCACAATATATGACCAGTTTACCAATATTATCAATACATTATCAGCTGATTATCTATCAGCTCTTGTCTGATAATGAAATTTTATTTTAAATAGAGCTGATATTATGACTGGACAAGAACAGCATCTATACACTCCAGTACAGCAGGGGGCAGTACAGGTGTTTAAAGTCGGTTTAAAGGTTTGTAATCCACCGAGAAACAGGGAAGAAGAAGAAGAAGAAAGAGGAGGAGGAGGAGGAGGAGGAAGGGAAGAGGTGTTGAAAGATGAAGCAGAGGAAAAAAGAAAAAGGAGAAGACGGTTATCTAATCTAATCTAATCTAAAATAATCTAAACTGAGCTAATATAAACCAATCTAATCTAATCTGATGTAATATAAACCAATCTAATCTAATCTGATGTAATATAAACCAATCTGATCTAATCTAATCTGATGTAATATAAACCAATCTAATCTAATCTGATCTAATATAAACCAATCTAATCTAATCTGATCTGATTTAAACTAATCTAATGTAATCTAATCAAACTAATTTTATCTAATCTAATCTAATCTAATCTAATCTAAACTCTGGGTTAATGGTTAAAAATTCACATAGTAAAACTTTATAGACGTGTTTTTGAGGCGTTTCCTTGAGCAGAAACTTAATAACAGGTTTGGACACATGATGACATCACATCTGTGATATGAATAAAGTTTATTCAAACTCACCGTTCCAGACTCTGAGGTCAGGATCCTCCCTGTGTGAGTCATAAATAATGATAAATGTAATCCAGTAAACCACGTTCACCATGTTAAACTGATCAGAGAACTCATACAGTACCAGGATCATGGAGGTATGAAGCTGATGAAGACCTCTGATGAAGCTCCTGGAAAGGATGAGAAAAGGTTTGGTGTTAAACTTCTTTTCTTTATTACTCTTATTTAACCCTGTCGATGTGTTTTCATCACGTTTCTATTCATATCTTTGAGATAAACGTCGTATAAATGTCTTCTAGATGTTTCTGGAATCTGTAGACCCTCCTCATCCTCATCCTCATCCTCACTCTCACCAGATCGTACCTGACTCACAGCGACCAATAGGACGCTCAGAAGAGAGCTGGACACGCCCTCACCAGCCTCCTCGGGTGTGGATTGGTGGATTTGGGGGGGTTTTCTCTTTGATTTTTTTTTATATATAGAAGATGTTTGATTGAAAAAAAAAACACTGTTGTTCAATGTTTGAACTCCTACTTTTAATCTTTATATGTAGCATAAAGTCATGAATCAGTCCAGTTTGATCTGAGCCCCTCTAACATTCTAACACGTAGAGGAAGGAGAGTCAGTCCACTACAGGAAACCAGACCAGAACCTCCAACATGACACACAAGACTATTTAGTCACCAGCGTAAAGATAAAAACACATATAATGTATAAATGTAATACATTTTAGTTTGATACAGACACAAACTAAACTACTCTACTTACCCTGGACGTCCATCATAAGGACAATTATAGGAACAATTTAAAAATGTGCCTCATGTTAAAAAAGAAAGCAATAATAAGATGCACACCTTTAAAGCATGTGGATATATGATACTATCAGACCTGTTCAGTAACTACAGACAGACAGGATCACACTATAGGGTCGCTATGGCAACACATAATAAACACAATAGAAAATGTCTTTTCAACATGAATTAAATGTTTGTGTCATTATTAGTTCTACAGGATCTGAAACCAAAGATATTTTTCAACATGAACCATCTGTTCAGTCTGAGTTTTATAATTTATGGTTTTAGTATTTTTACTTATTCATTTATTTTGTTTCTTAAAATGATCATTAGTCTCTAAATTTACTTTAACTTCATCAATCAATCACCTGTAAAACCCTTTGAACTGCTAATAGTTTAAAAGGTGTTATATAAATAAAGCTTGATTGATTGATTTACTATTTTATTCTAATATTTTCTTCTGTCAACCTCAGACTTTAACAATAAAAGAACCAAAACAATCCATCCAATGAGTAAAAGTGTTTTCAAATATCTCAAAACTCATCTTTTGAGGTTTTGGATCATTTTATTTCTTTCCACGTTGCTCAAAGACAAACAGGAGCCTCATCTTCCAGAATCCTGAGATCATGCTGTTGATTTTTTTTTCTTTTTCTTTTTTTTGGATTTGATTTCACTTTATTTTGAACAAAAAAAATTGATTTAAACATCTGGATATTATTTCGTATTCAAACCCCTAAAAGGTGAATTAAAGAAGATTTGTAAGAGCAGAGAAAATGTCCTCAGACCCCAGAGGGTTACAGTAATGGAGTATTTACCAGTAATGGAGTATTTACCAGTAATGGAGTATTTACCAGTAATAGAGTATTTACCAGAACAGAATCCAGCTGCTCTTTAACACACTGCATCTTCAATGCCAG
Source organism: Chaunax sp. Z400 (assembly GCA_037577475.1). Classification (NCBI taxonomy): domain Eukaryota; kingdom Metazoa; phylum Chordata; class Actinopteri; order Lophiiformes; family Chaunacidae; genus Chaunax; species Chaunax sp. Z400. The sequence goes on along the minus strand of CM075194.1, from coordinate 1,828,959 downwards.
CCTTGTTGCCTGGGCGAACTGATCCAGGGCTGAAGCCGGGGGCGTGTCCTGCAGCGCTGGAGGGTCGGGTGTGTTCCTGATGGTTTTGTTAGCAGAAGCTGATCTGCTGGTGGCTGATGCTGCTTTCATATTGTGCCCCTCAGGCTGGGACACTGTGACACAGAACAACCTGAGTTTACCTTTTATGTGTCTACAAAGACCCGGAGTCGATGAGAAAATCAGGGCTTGTGTCACAAACCTTTGCGGTCATACAGGTAAACATGGACCGGCTGGCTCTGACCGAAGGCGCAGAAAGCCACCATGTTCTCATGAGGGTGAAAAGACACGCCGTGGAGAGCGGTGGGGTAACAGAGCTCTGAGTAGACGGCAACCTGGTCACCTGGGAAGAGAAACCAGACGGTGGCTGGAGCCTCTGTGCAGAATACTGTCAAATAATTCATCATCTAGCGAACCCCATTCTGAGGGGGAAACTTCAAAATGAAACTTTTCTGGAGCTCCCAGTGGCGGATCTAGAATTTTTCTAAATCAGGGGCCATAGAGGGGCCACATTTTTTACAGAGGGGCCAACTTGTCAACACAGTCAAGTATTCAAGTTGTAAACAAACAGAGAAAAAAAAGACAGGCAAGTGACAGGACAGGGGCACTTCAGGGGCCAATCAGATTTCAGCTGGCCCCTGGATCCGCCCCTGGGAGCTCCACAGTAAAGAAGTGTTCCAGCAGTGATCAGGACTAAGAAACGTCACCTCACCTGGGGGTTGAAGGATACAGACTGAATTTAGATTTTGTTCCTTTCAGAACCGAGTGGAATAAAAGCTTCTCACCTGTGTCGGTGTTCCAGACATACGCCATCCCATCCTCGCTGCCTGAGAAGATGAAGTTACCACACGGTGTGAAGGTGCTGTAGATCCGCTCCCTGTAGTTTGTGGCTCCGCTGTATTTCTTCACAGCGAGGCTGAAAGGAGCAGATGAACTGTTAAAAAAAGGAATAACTTCATACTGGGATATGAAGCTTATCAGGTTTTGTCTCGTCTTATTTACATCCTCAGATCCATCATCCTCAGGACGCTGTCTTTGGCGTGGATGAGCAGACACCGCCCGTTTGGGTGGAGCTGCAGCAGGTTGACGGAGACGCCTCTGAGGTCACTCTCATCAATTTTCTGCCAGGATAAAATGTCACATTTATTTCAGCTTTAATTTCTGCAGCACAAAGAAAGGAGCATGTTTGAAACTCTACAGATATCTCCTGTACCTTCTCTAGACACCAGCTACGACACGGCTGCCTGCCGTCATTCACTGACGTTCTCCACACGACGATGTGGCCCGTGTTGTCTGCAGAGAACATTCTACTTCCTGGTTACGACAAAAGGAACATCAGCTGTCAGATATTCTTCACAGACAGATGGTGAGAGTATAAATGCTAAATAATCCCCATAGAAAGGTTCTGAGATGCAGACATGAATGTTCACACAGTCTGAAACTCAGCAGCATCTTATCTAAAAAATAAATAAATAAATAAACAATCTTGCAATATCAACCTGTTCAGACCAGCATGAAAAGCATGAGGCATATTTTAATCTATTAATCATATTGTTAAAGGACATAAATCATGTTTACATGTCAAAATATCATATAAAAGTATTTTAGATTTTACTCTGGATTTTTTTTTAAACGTACGTCCATCAGAATGGACAATATTTGACAACATTTTTTTTCTGTTTGGAACATTCTGGGGTTAAAGAAAGTGGAAAATAAATCCTGGATCCATCTGCACAAAAATTTAATGGGTTCATTCCTGGCTCATGTCCCATCCTCCCCACAAGTTGGTCGGTGGTTCGATCCCCTGTCTCTGCAGTCTACCCCTATTTGCTTCCCAGGCACCGTAAAGGTAGCCCACTGCTCCTCAGGGATGGGTCAGAAGCAGAGAAAGAATTTCCCCCTGTGGGATGAAAAAACTATTTCTAAAGAAATGCTAACAGCGTTTAGCCTTGGTGGAGGTTTACGCTCCACTTTGTGCCATTCTAGTTATACAAGCAAAGATTAGTGTCAGTTACTGTAACATGTTTTATCAATCCTGCAAGGACCTGTATTTTATGTCTTTAACTGAAATAGTCAATCAATAGTGTTTTTACGCAGCCTGTTCAAGGCGGGACTGTTGCTGTTTTAAGATGCAGCTAGTAGCGTTTAGCGGCTAACTAAACGATACCTTCAGAGTCAAAACACAGCGTGTTGATGAAGCTGCCGTGACCCTCGAACTCCTGCAGCAGCTGGCCGTTCACGTCGTCGACGTCGAGTCGCCACACTCGTACCAGAGAGTCGTAGCCGCCGCTCACCACCAGGTTCTGGGCTGTGGGGTGGTACTGAGCGCAGTACACAAAGGATGGATGAGGGAGAACCTTCTGAGCCGTTCCCTGAAGCTCCTCCACGTTCCACTCTCTGGGGGGGGGCAAGAACAAACAGAATGATAAAAAGACTCATTTAAATAAAACATGAAAACAATAAAACACGACCTCCTTGTTGGAGGTAAATATGACTGAAAAGGGTTGAGGAATATAAAAGTTAATGTGCCTTTAATGAAGAAAAACAGCAGCTCCTCTGTTCAGATCCTCTCTGCCTGATCTAATACGACATTCACTGCTCTTATTGAAACAAACACAAACTCACCTGACGGTTCCATCTGAGGAGGCGGACAGGAGGCTCCTATCATCTCTGGACCAGCAGAGATCGTAGACTATTTTCAGATGGCCACTGAATGCAGCCAAAACTTTGCCAGAGGGAATCTCATACACTGAAACAACAGATTTATAAAAGAGACATTGCTGAGGTCATCCCGGAGCTGTTGATGACTATAGAGTGGAGAAACAGTGAGTTATCTGGATGACAGATTTCTGCTGCGGTGTGAGGAGCAGCAGATGAGGCGTTGCTTACCGACAACAGGGAAAGCATCCCTGTCAGCACAAGCAGCAGCCAGTATCATCCCAGCATGAGAGAAGAGCACCGTGAAGCAGCCCATCTGACCACCGCGGAACGCCAGCATGGGCTTGTTAGGAATCCGACAGACCTGTAACAGAAAGGAACAATACTGATGATCCTTCTTTATATTCCAGTGCTGGCTGCAGGCATGCCAACGTTAGCTGCAGTGCTGGCCGCAGGCATGCCAACGTTAGCTGCAGTGCTTAGCTGCAGTGCTGGCTGCAGGCGTGCCAACGTTAGCTGCAGTGCTGGCCGCAGGCGTGCTAACGTTAGCTGCAGGGGACTTGTTTTTCAGGCTCTCAAACACACCCATTCTTCATCTTGTAGAAATATTTAGTGTGACCAGGTGAGACGCGTCGTCCTGGACAGATTTGACTTCATTACAGATTTTACAGCAACTGTTGTCTGCGTCAAATTTTTAAGAGTAGCCACAGTCCATACCCTAAGTTAGCCTCTCACCTAGATGTGCTGTCAGGAAGTGAAATTTAAAAGTACTGAGTTTGGTATCTTTGGTACCCGAGTTTGGACTCTTTCAACTAAGAAAATGTAAAAGCAAATTAAATGTCTGTCAGTTTTGATTCAACTTCATATCTTTAAGTTACTGAACATGTTTTCTCAAGTTCAGTTAATGAAGACTTTAAAATAATTATTCAACCTCGGTTACCTCAAACATTTAAGGTAACAACTGAACTTACATTTTTAAGTTGAAACAGTCCAACATTATTTCCTGTGCATCTGCTGACATCTGTTAAATGAAATAATCCCACCGACCTGTCCGGGCAGCCGGCTCCATCTCAGGACTGGTGGTTTGCTGTCCAGAGGCTGCGTCAGGCTCCTCTTAGTGACCTCCTTCTGCAGCTCACTGTAGGAGGTGCTGCCCCTCTCCTCCTGCAGGGCCATCATGGACCGAATACTGGGGTCTACCTGCAGAATGAAGCCCACCTCAGCTTTAACATATTACTGACACATTTTTATGGCTGGAGCTCTACACCAGAACATCTGATACAACGTTCTCTACAGCGTCATTAATATGTAGAACAGTAGAGAGGAGAGAAAGAATTAATAGCAGCTGTAAAGCTGAGGGTAACTTACATGCTCGGGGAGTTTAATGCCTTTCACTGTCACATAGAGAGTGGATGTGTATTTGTTTCGGGGGAACCTCCTCCACCACTCAACCACCTCAATTGTTTTAGGTTGTCTTTTCGCCCGAGGTGGAGGGCAGAAGAGCTGGAGGCGAAGTTTACTGTCGATGTTCAGCACGCCGTTTGTGCCAACAACCTAAAAGGAATAAGAAGCACGTATTAAAAAGAACCATTGAAAACTAATTCAGACTTTCTAAATGATCAGAGAAAATGCGGCACCTTGAGGAACGCCCAGGCGACCTTTCTGAATCCTCGCTCATGCTTGTCAACATCGACGTTGGCTCTTGCTTCTTCCATAGTCATGAAGTCCAGGATCTTCACGAGACATGAAAACATCGAACAAACGATCACTTACAGCAAGTGCATGAATGAATTAGTCGAATACGTCTAAATGAAGTGTCTCTTACTTCGAAGAAGAGAAGAACTCTGGGGCTGTCGTCACTTTGTTCCACAAAGTAACCGAAGCGTTCGTTGAAGATGATTTGTTCCTGCCACTCGGGGATGATCGATTTGTTCTTCTTGAAGTCAAACGGTTGAGTCATGATGGGGAGAATGTGGTCGACGGTCTCCTGCTCATAAAATGAGGCGACTGGACGACGACTGTGAAAAACAGAGACATTTCATTTTCAAGCAAATACGCAGAAATACTTCAACTGAAGCTGTAAACATGGGGATGTTTGGACTACGTTGTGTTGATTCAGAGGTTTTTAGCATCACTACTCTCTTTGAAATGAGATGTTAAAATAACTGTAGATTTAGCTAAAACACAAATAACTGATCCAAATCAGGGTTGGGTGGGTTTAAAGCAGTTAATTTCATGGACTCTAATTAAACTGGTATTTATCAGGCAGAGGTAGAGAAAGCTAGCAGCATGGGACTAGTTAGCAGGAGCCACAGGATAGCCGATTAGCTCGGCACCACAGGGTGACTCATCCCTGTGTTTTACTGTGAAACTCCAGGAACTCCAGATTTGTAGAGTGAAACTTCGCCCGACTTTCCATCAGCATGAGGCTGATCGAATAATGACTTAAACGTTACTGCTTGACCCTGTTAATATAAATCAACACTTCCTGAAACCATTTCAAATTAAAAGCCTTCTAGATTAAAATAAAATCCTTTTTATTGTGCAACACTTACTGGAATATCTAGTGGAAAACTCATAACTTTGCAAGCTTCCCCTACTAATCTGAAATGAAGCAAATGCTGTCTTTTTACTTTGATGTTGAATTTAGAAGAAAAGTTCACTTAAAAATAAAAACATGATGTGCTGCCGCTACACTCCCATTTATGGGCTCAAAAGGCAAGTGTGACCCCTTTTTACACCGGCCCAACCACGATGGAAATTTAGCCTGAACCACATCAGTGTAAATGTAATGTAAATGTGTGACAGTGTCCAGCCCCACCAGTCTTCTTTCTTCACATACTGTCCGGTGATCTCATCCACGATGTGGATCTTCACCATGGGGTGTGAGATCAGCATGTCGCTCTTCAGACGGTCTGTTCTGTGGACAAACACTCCCAACACCAAGCTGTCATCAAACGCTGGTTTCTGTGGTACTTCAGCCTCGGTTTCACTCGCTTCTTTGGCAACTGAGAAAATGTGAAATAAAAAAACAAACAAAGAAACAAACATGAACATTCATCAAAAAGAACTTTCTAAGTAATTTCCTAACAGCTGACATGCAGCAAAAACAAATTACCGTGTTTTTTCTTTGACTTTTTCTTCTTTCCTGTGGATTCTTCTTCATTTTCCACGTCGACTTCCTGATCAGTGTCTTCATTCATCCTGGACCAAAAAGCAGTAAAGCTTATGTTAATATGCTGCTGGACACTGTAAGAGAAACATATCAGATTGGTAGATATACACACCCTTCTTCTGACACTGTGATTACAGATTTGAGCTTTTTCTTTTTCTTCTTCCCTACATCATTATTTAATGTCATTTTTTGGGAGACGACGCTCTCCTCCTCAGTCTTGGCCTTTGTCTTCTTTACTGTCCTCTCCTCTTCTTGTGCAATCTGCTGCTGGTATTCGTGCAGCAGCTCATCCTCTCCATCCTCCACCTCTGCCACTCCTTTGCTTTTCCCCTTCTTACTTTTCCTCTCTGATTCCTTTCCGTCTGGCTCCAGAGCGACGATCTCAGCCTTGGAAACATCCTCCTGGTAGCCTGAGGTGTCCTTGGGTACAGAGAGGGAAGGAAGCTCCCTCTTACTTTTCTTCTTCTTGCATTTTGTAGTTAGAGTCTCATCTTGGTTTTGGCTGTTGTTGATGTTAACCTTCTCCACCGTTTCCCTCTCTCTTCGTTTGTTCTTGGTGTAGCGGGGGCTTCCCTGTTCGGGGTGGTACGTGTTCTGGAGTATGGTCTCGTCATCTTCTGTGTCCTTGTCAAGATTGAGATTCTTTTTTAGATTCTGGAGCTAAAAGAGAGAAGGAAGAACAAAAAAGAAAAAGATGACTGTATCTCGACACTGATGTTCACCCTTTAAGGAAGAACTGCACATATTAGAACACATACCACGATCGTCTCCTGTGTTTCAGTGCTTTTCTTCTTCTTTTTCACCTTTTTCCTTTCCGATTCAGCGTATTTCTTGAACACTTCATTGAATGTTTCTCGGGTCTTTGCCCGGTCTTCATTCTCACCTGTAAAATGTTTACATCTCATTAATGGGCGACATTGGGATCAATATATACTACGTGAAAAAAAAATAAAAAGCTTTAACACCAGAAATTCAATTGCCTCTGATTTTAATGTTCTACAAAGTTGGTTGATGGTAGAAAAAAATGAAATATCTTTGTGTGACTTGACTCTGAACTTACCTTCAAACAACAAATTTATCCTATTATATAATTTTTTTTAAGTACATTTTAGAGTTGGTGTTCTGTATCACTCCAGATTTTGCTTTATGTTTAATGTAAGAAGTATTTTAAATGATTTCATAGCATCAAATGTGATCAAACATGTCAATATTTTATGCTCTTTCTATTGATATTGCTGTCAATATTTCTATTGATATGATCCATCAGGAGGATGTCATGTAATGATAAATTTGTTGTAGTTTTTAGCAAAGGTCAAAATCAGACATGTCATGTTCAGATGACTCTGGCGTTAAATTTGCGTAAATGTAAACAGCAGCAACATGATGGTGATATTATAATATAATATTGTTGACATGCTGACAATACTTCTGTGTGCTATGACTACGTTTACTTAAGTATTCCTTTACCACCGGTGTGTTGACGGGACACTCACCTGCTGGCATTGTCAGGCACTGTAATGTCTCTCATTCTGAGTGCAAAAGGATTAAAAATGAAGGGAAGACGGCTTTCATTCTCAAAATATAAAACAAGGATCACAGCAAAATCTCTGATGGGTCATTCTGGCTGGATTGTAACGTCAGCAATTAGTTTATCTTAAATGATTCGTGCAAAGTTAGTGCGATAAAAACACCGAAACAAGGCCGAACTCAGTGCTGTACGTGATGCTGTATCTGCTAAGCTGGGGCAAAAACAATAAGGAAGCTAGCTAAATGCTAACGTCAGCTAACCACACTGGAACCTAGCTTACTACGTTTGGTATATTAAAATGTAGTTAATGAGCTTTAAAATAAACAAAATTAAACAGTTGTAAATTTGCGTATGAGTTATAAAATGCTAACTGCGTGAATCAACCCCGCTGTGATTGTGCTGAGCTCCAAACTTCTCCGACAACGCTGCGACGGTTTCCAAGTCAACAAGAGTGAAGAGGGCGGGGCGTGACGACGATGTTCGTGACGTACTAACACAAACAAGTAAATCTACCAATGGAGTTCGAGGCCAGAGGATTCGAAATTACGTTTTTATAATTGACGTCATCTTCTTCCTTCTTTTAATGGCGGTGGACAAACAGCTTTTACGTACATTACCGCCACCTCCTGGACTGGAGTGTTGCCCGGAATAGTTCTTCCACTACTTGGCGCAAAAAGGTCAAAAATGACACAACACATTTTCATGTTACTTAAACACTGATGCTAATTTTCCAATAATGCAGATGTCCATCAGGCTCACCTGCCTTTTGGGAAGCACACTGTTCACGATACAACAAACTGCCGCTTACGTTTCAGACCACCGTAAACTCGAATTTTCCGCCGTCATGTAAATTATTACAGACGTCTTTGCAAAAACTGTAACACTACTTAACTACATTAATAAAATAAGAGTGTAAATGTATCAAATCCACTTGTAAATTAAATCAATTAGACCATTGTGTTGTTATCAGTCACACGCACAACAGGGGGCGCAATATAATGACATCACTACACTAGTGATACACGACGGGGGATTAGCTCAGATGGTAGAGCGCTCGCTTAGCATGCGAGAGGTAGCGGGATCGATGCCCGCATCCTCCATGTTTTCCTTGATTCTGCAATTTACTGCGTGACACTACTTGCCAATATTTCTTCACCTTTAAAGGTAAATGTAGATAAATCTTCATCAATACACGATGTAATGCAGTTCTCTGTATCCTCCACTAACACATTAACAGAGTAAATCATTATCATTTCACATGTTTTAACAGAGGATTTATTGCTTTCATCTGCCGATATGAGCATTTCCAGATAAAAAATACTCACCAAACCTCATCATAAAACCTGCCATACATATAGATATGCAACTACTTTTAAAATAGAGAAAAGGCTATTTCACAAACTGCTGTCACTGGAGAGCCTTAATAATCAGAAACCTTTGTAGCCGTCACTTTATTCAGAAAATCAGGATAAAAGTCAGACAAATACTCCACACGATTAGGTACACCATCAGCGCAGAGAACAGCAACAACAAAAGTACTCATTTAAACAGGATGAACTTAATGTAAAATAATATGAGAATCAGCTTAATGGTCAGCCACCTGTACTGATCATACACCAGGTGTTTCGCAGCTTTGAAGGGAATGAGGAACCAGAGGAGGGCGACGTCTGGTCTGGTTCGTTTAACAAAGTGCAGTGTGAAAATGAACCAAACCAAATGACCCCCCCAATCGAACCGAGTCCCCCGGACTATCATGTGTGAAAACGACCTTAGAAACTTAGAAACCCGACTTTCATTTGGAGAGTAAATAATGACTACATTCACATTTTTGGGTGATGCTAATATGCTGAGGTATGCACTGTTCTGTCAGCTTCCTAATAAATATGCACACATACAACACAAACTATGACATTTTGTATACACAGACCAGAGAAACTGATGCTTCAGAGCTCAATTTATGCACAAATTTGAAATATCATACACAGATGCATAAACTGGAAAACATGACGAGACATTGTTCAAACAAGGAAACCCCAATACAAACCAAACATGATCATTAATAAAACTTTTTTTTTTTAATCTTCAACTGATTGTTTTCACAGGTGAAAAAGGAACATATAAGACATTTGATGAGATTAATGACATTTTAAGAAACAAGAAAAACTGCTGTCAGTAGCAACATGATAACATCTGTAAACATGGATGCACTCATGATTCATTACCTCTGCCAAGGAGGTGACGTTTGTTCTGTTAACAGGATTTCTCAGACAGTTATGGATGGATTCTGATTAATAGGGTACAGCCAGAGGAACAATCCATTAGATTTTAGTGGTAATCTGGATCATTAAAGGCCAACTGTTGATGATTCACTGCGTGGTGAAGGTGTTCCTCAGGGAGAGGAGTGAAGAAGAGCTGCGCCTGCTGTCCTCCTACCAGGAGAGGGCACTAAGCTTCTGTGAAGGTGAGCTCCATTACAGATTTGTTTAGAAAAAGAAGGTGTTCCACAGGGAGATAATTTACAAATTAAGACTGGGGAAACTGAGCTGCCTTGGCAGAGGTTTGCGCTCTCTTGAGTGCAGTCCAGAAATTACCTCCGCCAAGGAGGGCATGTTTTCACCTGTGTCCGCTGATTGGTTGGTTGGTTTGTCAGCAGGATGACACACTACTGGATGGATTTCCACAAAATGTGTTAGAATGATGAGGCGTGGGGATCTGGACAAATAGGCAGACCCAGGAACGTCTTTGCACTTTTAAAATTGCTAGATAGGGTGACAAGTTTTTCGATATTTATCCTAATTATGCAAAAACTACTGAACCGATTTCCACAAAACATTGTGGAGGGGTGGGACATGGGCCAGAAAAGTTTATAGATGTGTAGGATTGTTTGTCCTTTGCGAAGGTCTGAACAGTCCCTTTAATTCAAGCCTTATCCAAAATCAAACTCATCACCCTGTAACCATAATTTAGAGTTAGAGGATTTCTATCATTTGAATCTGGTGGATCCGGGTTTTTTTTTTTTAATTAAAGGAAATGTTGAAAATGCTGCAATGGTCAGGAATGCAATTTTTTTTAAAAACTGGTTCCAGACCAAAATATAAAAGGATCTATTCTGGCCAAGATCCATCCTCCCACCAAGTGTCATGGAAATCTGTTTAGTAGTTTTTGTGTAATCCTGCAGATAAACCGACAAACAAACATACGCAGGTGAAAAAACCTCTTTGGTTGAGGTAATAATGAATTATTTGTCAAATGTTCACAAAGAATGCACACGTGGAAAAAGTTCTCATCCACTGGTTTTAACTTGTACGTGAACAGATGACGTTAAACATCTGTAGCGGTCATTTTATTCACAAATTCAAAAGTCAAATTCTGCACACTGTTGAGTTCACAACAAATCATCACAAAGCTGCAACAGCAACAACCAGAATAATAAGAATAATCTACATCTCGATGGTGTCTTTAGTCCAGTAACGAAACTCTTCCAAAGAACACGACTTGAATGATTTGTGTGAAATCCAGCACGTATCTCAGGCCCCCAGCATTTTCTTTACCATGTACCCGGGCATGTTGTAGAGGAACAGAGCCAAGATGGCCAGCAGCAGCAGAGCAGTGACGATCTTGATGGTCAGCCACCTGTACTGGTCACACACCAGGTGCTTCGCAGCTTTGAGGGGGATGAGGAACCAGAGGAGGGCGACGTCTGGACGGCTGGAGGAGCACAGAGACAGAGGAGGTTCCCATAAAACACTGATGTCAGCAGTGGGATGAACAGATATGACATTTTATGGTTGTGTTGTAATCATTCCTCTTATCCAGTGATCACTTCACTGAAACTGTGACGAGAACAAAATCCGGTTCTGAGGCTGAGATGAAGACTAATGATGTGGGTCTATGGAGGTCTACGGACATTTTAAGGACACGTCGGCGCGTTTTTGCAATGTTTGCATTGATATTTTTGCGAGTAAAATATTGTATTGAGACTATCTATAGATATAAATGACAAAATGTTATTTTAGACATTATATATTCATATTATGTATTTAATGAATGAAGTTAAGCTGCTGTGCCTTGTGCGTAAATGACACAGATGGCGGAGATGCACTAATGGTTTATGCACTTATTGATGGTGTCATCAATAGTTTCCTTCAGCTATTAATCAGAATGATCATTTCTCTGATGGATCTGCAGACTGTGATTGGCGTGTATCACTAGATCTGTTACACACACAGGGATGTGCAGCAGCCCTCCTCCTCCTCCTCGGTTAAATATGGCCGACTTTGCTCATATGCAGTCAGATGGAGTTGTTGATGGGACAGAGGATTGGGAGGACTACATATCTGTCCCTCAGAGGATTGGGAGGACTACATATCTGTCCCTCAGGGGGACTAGTGGCGCCCAGATTATGTGCCATTTAAGTGCATTTAGGGAGTCAGACACCATAAATGCAGTTCCATTACTTTCCATTGTTTGAATAGGAGCCAGTCACATGATTTACTCTGACAGATTAATATCAACTATCAGCAAATTTTGTCACATCTCAAGAAACATCTTCAGTCACACTATGGAGAAGAAGAATGATTACAGACACCAGTATCTCTTTATGGACGTGTATTATATTAAGATCTGAAGCTAACATGTAGGTTCAGATCCCCGTTCTAATTTCCACACACTACTTGGAGAATTTTTTTTTTTTCCAACTTTATTCACATAAATTCATGTAAACCAAATAAATCAGAACAGATTTAACCAGACAAAATAACTAACAAAATTAAGACCATGATTACGTTCATATAGAGAGACGCTTAAATCAGGCGGTTTCATGGAGATTTGGCTCCAAGCTTCTGCCGTAGCTGCTTTTAGTTGTTGTTTGTTGTGTCCTTAGCTTTGTCACCTCTTTAGCAATTTAAACCTGAATTCATCTATATTTCTTTTAAACAGTGCATATTGTGATTTTGGAACGCACAAATCCTTTTTACGATCATGCGTAATATTACAGCTAAAAATAGAAAATCATCAAATCTTTTAACTTAAATAAACACATTTATCTGAAGAAAATCCAATGAAGTGAAATGTGCATCATCTAAGCTAGTACTACCACTTCAAAATTAAATTCAACTATTATTATAACTCTTATCAACAGCAGATTTTCAGGTGACACAAAAGCTACACTCACATCACCAGACCAAAGTGACTCCCTTCTGATTTTTTTGCCTTAATGCAACGCAAATCTGATCGTTTTTTTAGACAGAAAGCATGAATAGAGGATTAGAAGCCATCTGAAACTGCTGGAACTTTCTGCAGACGTTTCTGAGCAACGTCTAAGCTCCCAGCATTTTCTTGACCATGTAGCCGGGCATGCTGTAGAGGAAAAGGGCCAGCATGGCCAGCAGCAGCAGAGCAGTGACAATCTTGATGGCCAGCCACTTGTACTGGCTGCAGATCAAGTGTTTTACAGCTTTGAAGGGGGTGAGGAACCACAGGAGGCTCATGTCTGGGCGGCTGGAAAGACAAAAAACAGAGACTTTCAGTAATGCAGACTTTATGGACGTTATGGATGTAATGCTGGTCTCCTTCTGAGCTAATAAAAATGTAAATACAGTCACTAATACAGGAACAGAGCAAAGGGTGGGGAAAAATAACAGTATGTTGAGATTTAAAGGAACAGTTCATCCAAAAATTATAATTCAGTCATTATCTACTCTCCACCATGCAGGTGGAAAGTCAGTTGAAGTTTCTTAGTCCTCCAACATTTTTGGATAGACTCCATCTTCTTCAGGTTTTTAGAAGAATGTTGCAACACTGGTTTGCTGTGAAGCTCCAGAAATGTTTTCTAGACTGAGAAACTGACTTTCATCGGAATTATAATTTTTGGGTGAACTGTTCCTTTAAAGATGATTCTAGGTAGAAATACAGTAAATATATGAAGAAATAGTAACTTACCATGTAAAGAAAGAAGATCGCAGGTTTAAATCCAGAACTTGGTTGAAGTAAACACGAACAAATGTCTTTCCTCATTTCAGAAAATTGCTTCTTTTGGTTATTATTTCATTATGTAATTTTATCATTTATGTTTATGCCTGTTTTATGTTTGAGAATTCGATTTTGTTTATGACTGATTTATCTTTTCATTTAGTCATTAATTATAAATGCATTTATCATAGGATTTATTTCGTTTTTTTCCGTCCCTTGTTGCGAGACTGAAAGGTAACCGAGCCATAGAATAATGACATATTTGAGAAACACAAATGAAAAGTGGTGAAAAAAACGTGGGCAGTGGGTGGGATCAGAACGCCCTTCATACTTGGGTTTCTCCAGTGGCTCCGGTTCATTACGTCCTTCACCAACTGGGCTTCTCTCGGCTTCTTCTCCTGTCAGAAGGTGCAGCTCTGCCTCCACTTTCCCCTAAAAGGACAAAACCTCTGTCAGTCATGACTCAGCAGACTTTTCATTCTGAGTTTTCACATTCATCATGACAAAAAAAAAATCATTGTGACCCACTGTGAGTTCAAACTCGTCCTCTTCGTTTCTGACCACAAACGGCCACCAGCCTTTGATTCTCTTCTGTTTGAATATAGAGACTATGGGCATCTCTGCTTCATTCGTCACCATCTCAATGGTGCACTGCTTGGCGGTCTTCGCACCGCGTGGAAAACGGTTAAGGTCCAGCTCGATTGCACCTATAAAAAGACATAATCTAACTTGAATGACATGGTGGAACAAAGAAGAAGCAGATAACAGACAGACTCACGACTTCACAAAAAAAAAGTTCTGATTGTAAAATATACCAAACAGGAAAAAAAATCCAGTCTTTAAAAGTGATGTTTGTCCAAAAACTACCTCTGCTGATGAAACCTTCTCTTCATCCTCTTGTTTTATCTAAAATCTTAGGAAAATCTTTCGCCTCTCAGTAATATTTTTGAGAAATATCAATCAGGATTCTGTGTGCAGCACAGAAACATCTCTTTTTAACATTACAAATGATTTACTTCACACAGCTGATTCAGGGATTTGTTCACTTTTAATTTTCCTTGATCTGAGGTCTGCTTTGTATTTGGACAACCATGACACCTGATAAATTATCTCAAACTGTGTTGGCCTAGTTTTGCTCCTGCTTCCATGACAGATCTTTCTCTGCACCCTTTTCATATGGTGTTCCCCAGGGGTCAAATCTTGGTCCTTTACTATTCTCTATTTGTATGCTTCTTTTGGGTCATTCATAGCTCTGACATTCATTTCCACTGTTATGCAGATGACATACAATTGTATGTTCCTCTGATTGGAGGCTACATAAATTTAGTTATAGCTTGTCTCTAGCACAAGGAGTCAAAACCTGAGGTCTGTTTATACAGTGAAATTTGGGGGACCTGGAAAAGGTTTACATGATCACATCTGGATTATTGTAATTCTCTCCCACAATATCCTGTTTTCAGCTCATTCAAAACTCTGCTACCAGAATCTAACGGTGTATTCACACTGAAATCGAAGTGAATATGTTGTGCAGCGTGATTACATGCAAAGTCAATGCAAAGCCTAGAGGAGCTGAGAATTCTCACTGGGTGAAGCGATTGGTGCTAACGTGAAATTTGTTGTTAGTCATGTCTTTGCGCATGTTGAAATTTGCAACCTAGGCGAGAAAATAAATTTTCTTGCAAAAACAAAATCTGCATTGACATTAACATACTCTTTCAGACGTGAGTAAACTAAAATGATCCTGTGGTGACATTCGCACAAGTAAAGAAAGCAAGGCGAAAAATTTGCTTCACATTCAGTGTGTAAGAGACAAGATCATAATATATAATAATAATAATATATCTTTTTACCACAATGCACTGACTACCTGTTAGACTCAGAGCTGACCTTAAATGTTTACTAAATACTTTTAAAGCCCTTCCTGTTCCTGCAAACTATTTTATCATTGTTACAACACAGCTACATCAGAAGCACCATCTGCTTTTATTCGGTGGCATTGACAGTGATTCATGAAGCCAAACATGATTATAAATGATGCACCTAAGAAGTCGTCTGCAGAGAAATGGTCGGCGTCCCACACTTGCAGATTAAGGCGAGCAGGGATCTTGTATTCGGTCTCATCCCAGGCAAACATGGACTCTTTTTTTGAGATGACGATCTTTTCTTCAGCCATGAGGTAGTCGAATGGGTAGACGAAGCGCCAGTTGAAGTTGCCCTCCCCTGTGATGGAGTGATAGTGAACATCTGTGTCCTGCTTGTCCTCCTGCTGACCCTTCAACCAGCTGTTATAGGAAAAGGCGAGGAAAAGATTAATTAATAATCGGTTGTTTTCTTTTCGTCTCAGTGGGAATATGAATAAAAGAATTTTGTGTTTCTATGTATTATGCAAATCTGACCACTAGACCTGTTACACACACATGGATGTGCAGCAGCTCCTCCTCCTCCCACACACTTTAGACCATATGCATTAGATGTTTTAAACTGGACCGATAGATCTTATAGTTACCCTCTCACAAATATGTCACTCGATTTCTCGCCAGTGAAGATATCGTCGTCCTCCAGAACGACCTCATCTGTGTTCCAGATGATCACCCTCAGTTCAAACCTGGACATGAGCAAAAATACAGATATATAAAAAAGATATGTGATGAAACAATCAATAATTCTAAGTTAAAGTGAAGCTAAGCATGAAAATTAATGTAAGAAAGAGCTCAAGAAGCACTCTTCTGACTGTTGGATCTTATCAGCATAGGTTTGTATACAGTTCAGAAAAAATTCTGTAATAGATAGATTTGGGCCAATAGATCTATTAGGCCAATAGATTTGATGACAGAACATACTTCTTTGGTTTCCGTGGTGAAATGTCAAGGGCGGGGCCAGGAGCAGTCATATCCTTGGGGAACATGTCCACCCACATCTCAATTCTCCCCTGAAGGAAGTTAAACTCAAGGAATTAAAGTATGCAAACAAATTAAACTAATTAGTTTGATTGATTTAAAGGTGTCGTCGGCTGCAGTCGACGTACCTGTTCTATTCCCGGTTTATCGGGGTGGAGCAGGGGTCTGGTTTCCACGTGTTCTGGGACAAGTTTGCAGCTGACCAGTGGGATTTCCTCCCAGTGCTTCAACACGGTCAGAGCCAGATGTTCATCCGTCTGCTTCTTCAAACCTGACATATCAAATAATTCATGTACTTTGACATTATTTTGAATTTTCACATTGAGGTAAAATCAGTGCTGCTCCTGGGAAAATTAGAGCAACTTCAGAAGTTAAATCTTGCAGAAACACTGCTTGTTTAATGTGATTAGTTTTATTCCGTGGGAGAAGCTAAAGGGTCTGAATGAGATGAAAAACGAACCATTTTCATCTTCTATCTCAGTCGGAGCCATGAAGACGCGGTTCTCCACCTTCACCCGTCCTCCAGGGCCATAGTGAGGCCCGTCCAGTTTGTGATCTTTACATAGCTTAGCCAGGATTTGGGTGGGTTTCATTGGGTCCCGCCACACATTGTAACCATGGCTACAGAAGAAAAAGAGTAAAAGTAGTTACAGCTATATAAGTAATATAGAAATCTATGATAATATGCAATAAAAAAATTCCTGTTCCATGCACTGCTAAAGGAGTTCAGTCTTACATGGCGTAGTTACATGTGATGCCACATGTGGCTCTGTGTTTGCTGTAGAAACGGTTCTCGAGGTCAAGCTTGGTTTCTCCAATCAGATCATCGGTTCCCACCAGGTCCCAGTCATAGACTGACACGGTGAGGGTGGAGTCCATCGGGAATGTGGCCTCCACGTCAAAGGATCTAAAAGATGTCATTTTAGATAGTGCTAATGAAGATAATGTTGCCAACGTGTATGCCAAGACTCAACCTAAGGCCGATACTTTGAGGCAAGTTTAACAAAGCCAGGATATCCTCCGCAATCAGGCTTCACTAAACCTAACAAACTCGATCTCTAAGCGGTCCTATGAAGGTGGTTATCGACTCGATAAGTCAACCCAGGTTTTCGCAATGTAGCCATGAGCGCATTTACATAAAAGGGGCAATGTCTGTCCAAGCATGAAATCCTCTAGCCTCCCGCAGACGGGTGCGTTTCATCGAAGGCAGATAAAAGTCTATTACTGATTGAGTCTACTAATGATTGAGGGACACAGCTATGATCCCATGTCTCTGGTCCTCCTGAAGAACGTATCGGCAACTGTTGCAAAAGCTGTACACTCTGGAATCTTCTATGATTGATTGTTCAGCAGGTGGTGCTTTTATAGGTTTTGATCTGTCATCTCAAACATGACCTGCTCCAGAGGAGATTAGGTGTGCAGCATAAGTTACCATGGCGATATGTCCTGGGAAGAAGTGAACTAGCGTCGTAACACTGAAGTTACCTCGCTAACCACAAATCCTGCTTTGTGGTTCAGGCTTCAGGGCTATGGATAACCACTGGTAAGAGGTCTCAAATGAATTTAGGGCTGATTTGTCAGGATTTCATGTATATTACAGTAACAATGACACTTAAATCAGAAATTAAGCATTTCTACTTGCTTTCCAAACAAAGGGTTCAGCTGTTTGGAGATGTAGTTCTCTTTATCTTTTATCTCCGTCTTTCCCAGTCTGATTGCGATGTATGGATCAGCTTTCCCATTAATATCAGCTGGATGCAGTTCAGTTGCCTAACAAAAACAAACAAACATGATAAGTTCAAGTAATAAGTAACCTCATTGTCTCTTTAGCTAGCTCTCATTAACATGGAACACGGACCCTGATGACGTAGATGCGGACGAGGACGTTAATGGGGTCGTTGTGAGGAATGTTCTGAAACGTTCCCATGTTGGAGTCGAAGTTCATGTCTCTGGACATGTCGTCAGACACTTTGTACATGGACAGCGAGCCCTGAGGGGACGCAGTTGAACAAATAAATGGTTATCTCACAAAAGAATAATGGGAAAATATTACATGCAAAGCACTGTCCAACGTTTATAACTGATGTAACTGAGGAAGGAATGATTTAAACATTCTGTTCTTACCTTGAATTTTCCAACGATTCTATCTTCATCCATCACATGTTGATCATCATCATCGCCACCTTTTCCCCTGAACAGGTTAAAACTGTGGAGCCAGTCCTCAAAGTTGTCAAATTCACTCTCCAGTTCCTTTGGATAAACCTTGAAGGAGAATGCAAAAAACGATCAAACGGTCAAAATGTAAATTTGGGAGGTCACGAGACACCAATGGGGGGGTCGGGAGATGATTTCCAGAAATCAAACGAAATTTTAAAATGATTAAAAATAGTGTATTTTGGCCATAATTATGACAAGAGATACGTGGTAATTAAATTTAAAATGAAACCATGCAAATAAACATATGTGTTTGGATAAGCCTATTAGAGAGTGTGCGCTTAATGTTTGTATGCTTAAACTACCTCCGGGGATAGTGGGGGGTGAGAGTCTCTGGCACCGTTATTTTGAGGGTCTGGGGGTGAAGATTTTGGGAACTCCTGATCTACTCTACTACTGTTTCCTGGATACACGTCATTACATCACCTACCAAACAGTATCTACAGTGTTGCTACCTTCAGCTCATCCAGCTTTTGCTTCTTCTTCTCCAGCGGATCTGGCATCTTCTTCTTCTCCTTCTTGCCTTTTCCTCTCTTGGTGCCTTTCACAGGAGAGTCATCGGGTTTGATATCTGAGCACAGGTTAGCGGAGAGGATAGAGGAAGGAGAGGGAGAGAAGCAGGGTGGGGGAGGGAGCAGAGCACTCAAGACATGAATTCCACATGAAAGTTGCCAAAGCCAGCTGTTACTGCATTCAACAAGTATACCACAGAACTGTATGCTGCTGAAGTATACAGTTCATTGGGGATACTTGGTGGTAAACCTTTTATAATACATTCTGTATAAAGAATCTGTTATATTCTGAATTTATTTCATATCACATAAATAAATGCTCCTCCTGTTATTAAATTTGATAGTTTTTTTCATTGACAATTTTCATGGCAAGCATATGGATAATATGCAAAGCATTTGGGGGAGAAAAATCGGTTGTCCCACGTTGGAAGTTTGAATTCATGTCAGCATCTACATGGATGCATTCTTGGTCTATGAGGATTTAAGAGTTTCACTACATCACTGTAGAAGGAAACGACAGTCAGAGTTAGTGAGCTCGTAAAACACCAACAACAATCAAAGAGTATTTGTCGTAGTTTTCTTCTCAGTTTTGTTACCTTATGTGACTCTTCAAAAAAAACACGGATTTACTGCTGCCAAGCTTGACAGGAACAGTTCACACGAAAATTAAAATTCATTCTAAAGTCCATGCCGCAAGTTCATTTTGGGGGTGTTAAATGGCACACGATCAGGGTGCAAGAGTAAGATACTAAAGGGTTGCATTAATTTGTTATTCATTTATTCTAAGTTCGTCTCAGCCGTCTGCGCCATTTACGCACAAGGGACAGCAGCTTAACTTCATTAATGATTTAATTCCCCCAACAACAGGATCTAATATTAATTCATATTTTGTGTTCTTCCAAACATCCAGACGTTGCAGACACAGACCCGACTCCATGCATCCCTTCTGATAACGACTGAATTTTCATTTCTGGTTGAACCGTTCCTTTAAGACTTGATGACTTCTTCATTTATAACACATGACCAAAACACTGGTCTTGTTATCTGGTTTTTACCTCCACCATCTGCAGTGTCGACATCATCTTTGTCCTCCGAGTCCAAGAGAGCAGCTTCTTGAGCCTTGAGAGCCTGCAGGAACAGAACAGAAGGTCATTTAGCAACTGGATTTATCACGTTCAAAGCGAGATTCCCCCGACTCACCTCTGTCAAAGTCTCAATGGATGCAAAGTACTTGGACCACCAGTCCAACATGCTCTCATCAAAGTCCTCCTCTTCGATCTCATCACCCTTCTTCCTCTTCCTCTTCTTCCCCTTTCCATCCTTATCATCATCCTTTTCATATAAAGACATGCTGTCAGTGAAGCTTTCTTGCAAAAATATAAAAATCTTCCAATTTTGATTAATTAAGAGCAAATTTGCTTACCTCAACTTTAACCACAGCATCAGAGCTCTAGGTAGAAAACCAGATAGCTTAATGTCTAATAAAGTGACAATATTCTTCTGTACAGGTCTTTAAACATAGCAAAATCATTCAATCCCCATTTATATATTAGGTTTATTAGCAAAATCTACTATTTATCAGCTATTTGAAATAACCAAATCACACAGTATCCTTTCCGAAATGATGCCATAAATCTCAAAAGTCTCTAAATGATCCAACCCTTAATGACCAGCGTCTCTAGTTCTTTGTAGACCCTTTAGCTGCTATGACCTGCTGCAAACCTGATGCAGATCCAGACGCCAGCTTCTGGCAGCGTTCCTGAGGAATCTTAGCCCATTCCTCATGGACAAAGGCCTCCAGTTCTGGAATATTCCTGGTTTACCTGCTGCAACCACCTTCTTCAGATCCCACCAGAGATTTTCTATGGATTCCAGTCAGGCGACTGTGACGGCCTCTAGAATGATCCAGGACTTCTTCTGAAACCAGGCCTTGGTGGACTCTGAGGTCTGCTTGGGATCACTGTCCTTTTGGAAACGTCCAATGACGGAGACGTTTTCTTCTAGGATTTCCTGATCCTTGATGGAATCCATCTGACCCTCTACAGGCTGCAGGTTTCCAGTGGTCCAGGAAGCAAAGCAGCCCCAGAGTATCACCGAGCCACCGCCATGCTTCACTGTAGGTAGGCTGTTCTTTTCAGCATCAGCTTCATTCTTCCTCCTCCAGACATACCGCTGATCCAGAGGCCCCAAAGGTTCCAGTTTGGTTTCATGGCTCCACAGAACAGCATCCAGAACTTCTGGGTCTGATCTAGATGGTTCTGAGCTACTGGAGCCCACTTTTCTGGACCTTCTGGGTCAGCAGTGGTAAAGATCTTGGAGTTCATGGAGCCCTGATGTAAATTTAGACCTTAACAGAAAAACCTTTGGGACTCTACTGATAAAGTAAGTCTATGAAGGTCTCAGTGTTTTAATGACATCTGATCTGTTAATGTGTCTCTGATGAGTGATGAGATTCAGGTTGGATCATTTAGAGATTGAGGAGTCAGGAAAAGGAGACTTTTGGGTTAGATTTGGAAAAAAACTATTAAAGCAATAAAGCTAATCATTTTTCTTCCAGCTGAAACATTTTTAAAAAACTTACAGAGTCTAGTTTGACCACAGTGTCCATCTTCTTGAAACCCGGCTCAGTTTCCATGTTGACAACAATAATTTCCTCTGAAAGTTAAACAGAACATTTGCTCATATATATATAAAGTCAAGCACATTATTGCACAGGCAAACATATTTTGTACTGTATATGTTAAATTTATGTGACAATAACATGTCTCTAGTTTTTGGTGGATACCTGTGGTGGACCAGCTGTTGGCCTGCTTGTCTCTTGCCCTGTAGATGAACTTCCTCAGGCTGGTGACAGCGTGAGAGCCAACCAGAGTGTAGCGGCCGAAAGCTCTGCAGTCCACCACTCGGATGTTCAGAGGCGGGTGAAGCAGCTCATTCTCGGGTAAATCCTGGCGCACAAAATACAGAATAATAAATTTGATTAATGAAACTAATGACATCCAACAACAAGGTTTTGTTTGCTCCATGTCTGTTGGTTGGTTGGTTGGTTGGTTGGTTGGTTGGTTGGTTGGTTGTGTTAGTTGTGCTTGTTGGTTGGTTGGTTGGTTTGGTTTGGTTGTTTGCTTGTTTGGTTGGATTGGTTTGGTTGTTTGGTTGGGTTGGTTGCTTGTGTTGGTTAGTAGGTTGGTTTGGTTGGTAGGTTGGTTGGTTGGATGGTTGGATGGGTTGGTTAGTTTGGTTGGTAGGTTGGGTGGAGTGGGGTTGGGATGGGTTGGTTGGTTGTTTGGTTGATTGTGTTAGTTAGTAGGTTGGTTTGGTTGGTTGGTTGGTTGCTTTAGTTGGTTGGTGGGTTGCTTGCTTGCTTGGTTGGTTGGTTGGATGGGTTGGTTAGTTTGGTTGGTTGGTTGGTTGGTTGGTTGGTTGACAGACATGTGTAGGAGTGTTTGACCTTGGCTGAGGTATATGCTCTACCTAGTGGCGTTCTAGTTTTACAGTATTTGTTGTCAGTATCAGTAATACTTGTTTTCATCTGGAATATGAATGATCAAATATCATGTTATGGTAAATTATCATAACATACCACTTCAAACCACTTGACGAGGGTGCTGAAGTTGGGGTTTTTCTTGTAGTTGGGGATGAGAGCAGACTGCACACCTTTTCCGGCACATTCAATGTCCACACGAGGCCGATCCACCTGGGCTAGGTTGACCCTCTTCAGGTCCCTCAAACCCCAGAACAGAACCTGCGAGAGAGATGTTCAGCCATCTTCATGTTGTTTTACTCACCTATTTTTTTTAAAGATAAATCTAAATCAAAGTTACCTCAATCCTGTATTTGCTGAGCACCGGTCTGATCCCCAGTGGGACAGGCAGGATCGGGCCGCGCTCCATATCCGTTGGACCGTCTATGGGAGGCAGGTCGGCTTTCCCATTGGGGCCAATCTAACACGAGAAAGGATTTATTTACAGTCTGATCCGACAGCTTTAGTTATACAAACACTGGCTTCTGTATCCGACAGCCGAACCTGAAGCAGCTCAAAGGCTGCCAGCATTTCTCCAGCGCTGCAGTTTCCCCGGTAGATCTGGAAGTACTCCAGCTGGGGAGGGAAGCGCGGCGGACCATAGTGCTCGTCGGCCATTTTTACCACAGGCTTGGCAAATGTTCTTCCCATGAAGTCAGCTTTACCCTGGAAGGATAGTGGTAAATGAAACCTGAATTATAGCCCACCATTCAACATTTGGTTTGAATATTGGAAAGAATGGTCATTAGCCCACCAATCCATCAGTGTTCATATTACATGGTCGGCGTTATCTTTAATTATTTGTCCTATTAGAAGAAAGAAACATGGCTTCAGTTGCTCATGTTTCAAGACAGACTACATTTTAAAAAAAGCAGAAACAAACCTAAAATAACCAGTGAACTGCAAAACAGTGTATTTATAAGATCATTAACTGACTACTTCATATATTCTAAATCTAACAATTTATTAAACCTCTCTTGCAGTTAGTGGTTATGAAGAGTCCAAATTCTCTGTCAGCAACAAAAAAAGCACAATTTCACTTAAAGGAATGCAACAGGGATAAGTCGATGGATGAGTCTTATTCCTCTTGCATGCCTTTCAATACAATCTCCTCTGCACACATTGCTTCTACAGTTTATCAAGCCATCAGAATCCACACTCTACTTATCCAGAGGGTCGTCCAAAATAATGGTGTTAATGCCAGGAGCAAATATAGAATGGACAGTCAGCAAAAGCATTCTTTCAAATATATTGCATATCAGGCTGTAAAGTGGTACATCTTAAATATCCTTAAAGTCAATAAAAAGTAATTAAAAAAATCTCATTATTTAGGGTAAATTAAAAGCTGGTTTTAGTCTCTTTAAGTGATGTGTTTAGTCTCATATGTCAAGAGAAAGACAAGCAGACCAAAAACGGAACAGTTCACCCAAAAAGAATTGCCTCACTCGCATTGTGATGAATATCAGGTGAAGTCTGGAGAGTTTTCCTTTTGTATCAAGCAGCAAAGTTGCAGAAGGGTTCATTTTGTATAGCCCTAATTTGAGTCACTTTAGGGTTCGTTGATGTGATAACGTTTGGGTACTGCTGTCCAAAACATCTGAAGGAGATGGGGACTTGTTTTAAAATGTGAAAAAACAACCGAAACAAACATGAAATGACTGCATACAGCTCGTAAAGAGTAGTTGAAGCCTTGAAGACATTATTTACACCTTTTTTTACGATGAAATCTTCACTGTAGCCTCTAAGCTAAACATGTCAGCATGCACCCCTCCTGGGAAAAGTATACCAATGTACATGCACCACTAGATGAAATAAACGAAAACTTGCGATCTCAACA
Source organism: Chaunax sp. Z400 (assembly GCA_037577475.1). NCBI lineage: Eukaryota > Metazoa > Chordata > Actinopteri > Lophiiformes > Chaunacidae > Chaunax > Chaunax sp. Z400. Next base: position 1,804,612 of record CM075194.1, on the reverse strand, counting down.
TAGCTGTTCTCGTCTAGTGGCTAGCGGTGCACGTACACGCGTTCAAGATTGTGGTCCTCTCTCAGGCGGGGTGCATGCTAACATGTTTAGCTTAGAGGCTACAGATTTCAGCTTTAAAAAAGTAATAATGATATCTTCTGGATTTTGTCATTTTATGTTTGTTTGGAGTTGCTTTTTTAAACTTCACCTGACTTTCCATCAAATTTGGAGTGAGTAGATAAAAACTGAACTTTTTAACTTTTAAATGTTTCTTAAAACCCAAAGGATGAGAAGCACAACCTGGAAATTGAAGCTGTGTGAATGCTGAGCGTTTGCTAACATTAGTGTCTTAAACCAACCCTTACCACTGTGTCTTGATCATAGATTTCAATGACGATCATCGGAGGGTCGTCCCTCAGTTCGCTGGCCTCTCCGAACAGCTCCACGTTCTCAAAGACCAGCAGCTGGTCCCAAGTCGGGCACAGCGTCTCCGCCAGAACCTGGCAAGAAGACATGGATATGTGAGGTAATCATACTTTATCCTCACAGCTGACTTCCTGAATAGCCTTTTGAGCGTGCTCACCTCAGTGACCTGGCTTTGCGTTGAGAAGAAGACTCTTGCAAAGGGATCAGAGAGACCAGTGCTGTCAGCAGCAAACAGGCTGCGAGCTTGGTACATGTGGACCCTCAGCTGGAAGATCTGTTTCACTATGAACAGAAAGTGTTCCAATATAGATGTTTAAAAACATGTAGCAAAAGAAGCTTTCTTAAAAAGTAGATACATCCTTTTATTAGGAAAGACAATTGTTGGAAGAAACTGGTTGATGGACTTACTCATGTAGGAGAGGCTGATGGGTGGAGAGCATGGCAGGCCAGGACCTTTGGATAGTTTATTTTCCTGAAATCCGTTGGGCAGGCCGCTCAGGTAGTCTTTACGCTGTCTGTTCAGACCCAACCACAGATAAATCTCGATCTTGGACTGGACCGTCCAGCCTGCCGGCCCAAAACCTTTCTTACCTGGGATCTGTAGTATACAAGGAAAAACAATAAGTCATGGCAAAACAGCACGATTACACAAGCTGGACGTAGTGTTAATCTCTAAATTAAGAACCTTTTTTTCCATGACTAAGACGAGACGACATCAACATCATTGAAAACCGCACTACTGGCAATGGGACCCTAAAGATGGTGAACAATGTATGGGCAGGGCAAAGCCAGAGGAAACTCTTGTGGATGCCCACAGTGGTCCTGAAGTGTAAATGGGTGGTCCGACCTGGGTATAGAGGCCAAAGACTAATGGAACCATCTAGTTGCTGGTCTGACCTGGGTATAGGGGCCAAAGACTAATGGAACCATCTAGTAGCTGGTCCGACCTGGGTATAGGGACCAAAGACTAATGGAACCATCTAGTAGCTGGTCCAACCTGGGTATAGGGGCCAAAGACTAATGGAACCATCTAGTATCTGGTTCCCTCTGAAGGTTCCTCAGGATATCTGGAGCTCAGAGTCTCACAGTCTCCCAGACTTTTAGTGACTCATACTGGACTACAAAAACAGGATCATGTGACTAAATATGATAAAAACTAATGAGGACATTTGACACAGGAATAGGACTACATGAAAACTAGCTGAAATAAAATGTGATAGTTTTATTATATTATGTGTGAATCACCCTCAGAAAGATTGTCTTGACTTTGCCGCAGTCCTTTCCTCTCTCCTCCTCTACACTGGAATAAAGGATGTTTTTGGAAGGAACACGAGCGTAAGCGATGCGCTTCCCGTTACTTATCATCCATATGAAAACATCAGGAACGCTGTGTTGAGGCTGTAATGAGGAAGAACACTCACATTTAACAACACAACAAACATGACCATTTTTAAATGGTAGACATGATGTTGTTCCTACTTCGTCGGCCAGGAAGCGCAGCTTTGTGAGGAAGTTCTGAGCCAGCTTGATTTTATCTCTCACTGTGCTTTTCTTCACCTGTGACCTCATGGATTTAGCTTGCTGGCCGATGGTCTCCTGAATCCAGAAACAGCCCAGCATTTAGCAAGACAGTACAAATACACACAATCATCAAGTAGAGCAAAAAAGCTGACGTACCACTTCTGACAGGCACAGCTTCAGTCTCTCCCGGTCCAGTTTGGTTCTGCCTGACTGGTTCTGGTCCTTGTTTGCCAGTGAAAGAAAGTGACTGAAAGAAGTGGAGCTCAGTCAGAGTCAAAGACTTCTCGTTGAACATGGCTATGTCTACTTTGAGTTTGTGACCACAGACCTGCAGCCCTGACTGAGTTCCTCGAGGACGCCTCTCAGTCGCCGCTCAGGGTAGGCCTTCTCTGTCTTGATGATCTCCTGCACATCATTGAGTCCATCCTCCTGCAGCAGCAAAGGAAGCCGGTTAAAGGAATAGTTTGCCTAAACTTAAAATGTCCTTCCATATGTACTGCGTTCATTTCTAACGTATTTGGGCACGTTTTCAGGGAGCTTACGGATACGGACGAGACGGACAAAATGGAGCAATACCACCGGAAATGGTTGGGGGTAGTGTAGCTACAATTCAAGCAAGGCAAGACAAATTTGTACGGACACAATGAAGAAGAAGAAAGTGAGTTAAAAAAAGTGTAAAAACTCTCCGTCCTCATGTCTCGATGTACCTGATGACCTCACAGACCACCACCGAGTACATCGTTACCTCCGGTTTTGCCACTTTGTAATTACTAGGAACATTATCGCAACCTCCTACGATCGCTGCCAGATTTGTTGTTGTTGAAACTTTTGTCTCTTCTCTGCCTTCTGGTGGATGTATCAATGCAAACAAAAAAGACACATGGAAGTATGTGGGCATTGACGGACAAACCGTTTGAAATGGACGTATCTATTTTCGTATGTAAATGGAGTATAAATGAGCTTTTAGTGCACAAAACATTTCTGGAGCTTCACAGTAAAACAGCGTTGCAACATTCTCTTGAACAACTGATAAAGATGGAGACTAGTTCTTAAAAACAAATACACACAAAAGGACTCCATACAGTTCATACGGTGTGTCCAAATCTTCGGCGGCCTTGAGATCCCAAATTGGTTTGAAAATACATTATTTACATACATTACAGCATTTTTATGAACTTCACTGTAGCCTGCTTAGAGGCTACAGTGAAGATTTAAGTTAATAAAAGTGCTGCAAATAATGTCTTTTCAAAGCAATTTGGGATCTCAGGATTTTTTAGACTTATTTTACCGTGAAACTCCAGAAATGGTTTGTTGAACTAAGAAACTTCACCTGACTAGATAATGACTGACTTTTCATTTTTGGGTAAACTCTTCCTTTAATTCTATCGTTGCTCGTCTAGTTATTAGTGAAGTAGATGACTTGCCAGTTTATCTGCGAGGTTGTCTATAATGTTGGCGTTGTACAGCCTCCTTCTCTGGTCCTGCCACCAGCTCTTGATGAAGATACACGGCTTCCTCTCAAAGTACGGCAGGTGGAAGTAGTTTCTGAAAATAAGGAACACAATACGTTACGAGGGGAAAAATAAAAACCTTTTGTTCACTTTCTGATTATTATACTTTCTGCTCTGACCGGTCAGTGATGACGGGTTTCATGGGAGGAGTCATCGCCACCGAAGTCAGGTCGCCGTCATCGTCCATCTCTTCCTCGCTGGAGTTGTGGATCAGTTCAGTTTCCTCCTCGTCGCCATCTGCTCCCCCCTTCTTCCCTTTCGTTTTTGGCTGGGCAACCCCATCAATCTCATTTCCGTAGTAACCTGGCAGAAAGAAAATTAGTCTCTGGTTGCATCCTTAAATGTGCTGCAAAGATGTCAACCTGCTGGTTCAAATTCCTTCGGCTCAGGTTGAGACAGTAGCAGAGAATTAGGTTATGAGTAGGGAAGTGAAGATACCTATGGTGACCTCAAAGTTGATGGGCTTATCGCCGATCTTTCTGTCAATCATTGTTGCCTCCAGGAAAGACCCGAAGAGGAAAAAGTCCTCAACCTTCCCCGTAGCGGTCTGTGAAATAAGCAAACATGAGAAAATACAGACTCTCTGTCTTCAATTTCTCTTCATTAATGGTTAAATATCTGAACGTGTGGAGTAATGGTATCCTAAACACTGAATGACATCACACTGGCACATTAGCATAATGGAGTCCGTCTCTGTCGTCTTCATGTCTGCTTGGTGTTCTGGACAGAAACTTTCAACTATTATAGCTAAACAGAGCGCTAACATATGGTTTAATATGAAATGGACTATGTAGTAATAAAATCTTCATGAACTTTGGTCAGTCTGCCTCATTTCACAGTTTCACCTGAGTTTGTGAGCTCTGCTTTAAAGCAGAACACCAAATGACGACCGACCGTCACAAACTTTGACATTTTATAGCTAACCTGTGCACTAAAATAAGGTTCTAAAAACATTTTAAACGAGGAATAGACTTGATGTATCTTTGTTGAGCGTTTCCCACTTTTACAGTTTGATATGACTTTGGTCAGCCTCCGTTTTCAGAGCTGGACACAAAGCGGCAGCTACTTCCTGTGTGTTTCAGTAAAGATGTGTTTCAGTAAGGATTTTAAGTGGGAATTATACTATTTAATGACAAAATCTTGATTTCTATTTGTTCAGCACTGCCTACGTTTGAAGTTTGATTTTAATTTGACGAGGACAAAAAAATGGTTTCAGCACTAAACAGAAGACTAAAATATGACTCTGAAATTATTTGAAGTGAGAAAAGGACAATGTAGTAACAAAAGCATGATTCCTATATGCCTAATAATAGAGTTGCATCTACATTTGGTGCATCGTTTGGATTAAGATACGTGTTTTTTGAGTGAACAATATGCATTTGTTTTGGTCTGAGATGATGGATCTCTAGTGCGATGTCTACTGGCAGTGACTGTCAAAATGTTTCTTTAAATAAAACTTTAAAAAAACTCATCAAAACACCAACCTTTGCGCACCGTCAGATTTAGGTAACATACAAAGTAACATGGTAGTCCTGACGAGCTGTTGAATGGTGATCAGGCATCCCTGAGGACTCGGCCAATTGAATCTACTGTGTGACTTACATTGTCCTCCGACAAAAAGACGCCACATCAGTGCAAACAGTGTGTTAATAATGCACCAGGTGGGCTAAAGAAACATGATTAATAATTCACAATAACCCCCTACAAAACCACCTGTCAGCAGGAGCAACAATCATCCTCATCTGCATGGCTGCCCATCCGAGAAGGGACCCACCTCTGAGATGTTGGGTACTCCCTCCACCTGCACCTCCGTGGAGCTGGAAATGTCAAGCGACGCCGGGTCCAGGATCTCCACGCCCAAGCTGATGAGCAGACGGGCCCTGAAGGACACACCCTCTCCGAGGCCTTCGTTTAACTCCTGGTACTCGTCCATCAAGGTGTAGGTCCGGGTGGAGCCGTACATGTTAACCCAGGCGGGTCCCAGCGTCGGAAGGAAACCTGAGAGATGAGGAATAACAATTCTATCATCTGCAAACTTATTGTTCAGAACTGTGTAGATGCTCCAAATCAGATCTCCTGCAAACGTCGCTCAAATTCACCTTTATCTCCATCGTTGGAAATCTTCCGTAAGTCCAGGAAGTGCGTTCCTATGGCAACATCATTCACTTTATCCGAGTCACGGATCTGGATCTTCATGCGTTTGCACAGTGGTGGAAACATCTCAGTGAAGACTATTTGCTCGTTCCAGATGGGCTCATAGCAGCTCTTTTGAACGGATGTTTTCCCCTGAAATCACACGACACAATCATAAAAACTGAATCTGAACCATCGGTGTAGATTCTATGTTGACCTGGCTGGGATCCGTAGTATTGCCAACCTTCTGTCCAGCAAACTGTACTTGAACATAAGGATCGACCAGGTCCTTGTTTTCTCCGATGAAGGCCTTTTTGACGTTGGCCATGATGCTGGTGTTCATCCTGGGGAGTCCCTCGGCTCTGTAGATCTTCAGATAATAACGTGCCCACTGTCTCTCAGCAGGAACGCCGTCTGGTAATAAAAGGTTGCTGAAACAGAAACGGGACCCGATGCACCAAAAGAACAGTTTAACCAAAAATGTAAATCCTTCTTGTAGTATATTCTTCTTTTATACCAATTAAAAATCTTCAGCCTCAAAGCTTGACATTTTGAGAAATCTAAGTTTTTAGCTTCAGTTCTACTCTCATGTCTGTACAGATAATAGGCCTATGCAGCTGTAGCCAGTTAGCTTAGCTTAGCATAAAGGCTGTAAACAGCTAGTTTTTTTTAAATCTGTACAGAAGTGAACTGTGCTGGATTATTTCTAGGCAGGGAGCTGGTATTTCCTCAAACCTTCACTGGCAACAAGTCCTGACCAAGAAATACAACAGAATATTAGCATCTGTCGAACTGTGAGGAGTCATTTTTACAGTATGGATTAAACAAACAAGATATAAGATCTTAAAACAATTCAGTTTATTATCTCCTCACCTCCAAGTTGATGGAAAGTCAGGTGAAGTTTTTTAGTCCATCAAACATTTCTGTAGCATCACATTAAAACAGCATTACAGCATTTCTTCTAAACAACTGATGAAGATGGAGACTAGTTTTAATAGAGCTCATATGACTTTACCAAAGTCTCCAAAGCCCTGAGATCCCAAACTGAATTGAAAAGACATGATTTAGAACCTTTTATAAGCTGAAATCTTCGCCGTAGCCTCCAAGCTAAAAGCGTTAGAGGACAGCCCGTTTGAGGAAGATGCACAAGCTTGATCTCGTGTTCATGCGCCGCTAGATGAGATCGACTATTGCAAAAGTCTCTCTGTGGTGTGAAGGAAGCTTCTGGGTAGCAAGGCTAGTAGTAGATTTCTTGTTGATCTCATCTTAAAGCTTGTTGCTCCTCAGACTGGGTGCGTGCTAACACTTTTAGCTTAGCAGCTACAGTGAAGATTTCAGCTTGAAAATGGTGTAAATAAAGTTATTTTTAAATTAATTTGGTATCTCATATTCTGGAGCGTATGAGCTGTATGGAGTCATTTCATGTTTGTTTTTTAAATACTAGTCTCCATCTTCTTCAGGTGTTTAGCAGAATGCTACAACGCTGTTTTACTGTGAAGCTCCATAGATGTTTGTGGACTAAAAAACTTTGCCTGACTGAGTAGATGATAAATCTATCTTTTTCTAAGTTTAAATGCTCAAATGATAAAGATCATTACTCTCATATTTTTTTCGAAGAATCATGACCAATAAGAGTTCAGTTACCCCTCTATGTCATCTTCATCTGTTTCACTGGCCTTGTGTGGCGTCTTTATGGTGTCTCCTTTGGCCACAACTGCAATATCACATCTGATGTAGCCTTTACACCCAGCTGAGATGTCGTCGGGGTCAGAGAGCAAAGCCCACTTGTGGTAAAACTGATGGTCTGCAGGATAAAACAGAAGGAATTCATGACAATATCATGAATCCATAATAATAAGTGATTGGTTGATTCTTTACCAGGCTGAGAGTAGATTGTGCCAACGTCCAGTTTAAAGGTTCCGACCAGAGTTCCACTACGTAGAAGGTTTTTGGAGTGAATCACCTAAAAGGTTGGGAGATAAACGTTGCAGCATTGAACACGCTTGTCCTGTAGAATTCTAATGAATCTGTAATATGTTCTAACAACTTACAGACAACTTCAGGATTTTGTCAAACATGATGTCTGGAGGGACGTGGAAGTCGAACACAAAATACTGTAGAGAAAAGAGTTGATGATGATGTTGCTACAAAGAAATAATATTAAAGTGAACATAAATAGAACATGTTGTGACTGACTTCATTGTAATACGGGCAGTTGGTCGATTCCTTCATGGAGGTGTACTTCTTATCTTCTCCGATCTCCACACAAACCATTGGATCCATGTTCAGTCCCACCAGCTGCCTGGCTTCAATCACCGTCACACTGACCTGACATTCAATGAGACTCGAGTCAGACTGAAGCTCATCAGATAGACACATTAAAAACAACTGGGGGCAATAAAAAGAAGCAAGAGTTCCCTCACTTGGTAATCTACTGGTCTCCCAGAACTGGGCTCCATCTTAATGTCTGGCTTTGACCTGGAGGAAGCGAAGAAGAAGAAGAAGTAGAAGAGAGACTTGAGACAGATTTACACGATGAACAAAAGCCATGAAAGTGTTGAAAATGAGCCCCTCACCTCTTGTTGGACACGTTGGTGGTGACGGCTGTGACTGAGGCCACTGAGATGGCATCGGGATCCGGGCCTCCTCCCATAAACATGCCCTGACGGTCCAGGTCCTCCGTCTCCAGAATAGCCGGCTCATCTGGGGATCATAAAGACGAACAACAAGAACATCATGGTGAGAGCAAAGTTCATCAAAAAAATCTTTGTTGTAAAAGGAGGGCTTTGTATTTAAGAATGTGGCCACATGACATTTATCCCCATACAGGTGGGATAAATATCCAAAATGGGTGGAGTTCATCACTCCATCTTATGCCTACACTCGCCCTGTAAATAAGTGGAGAAAATGTAACGATTTTTCTGTAACAATAAAATCCTGTGTATGAAAACGATTCCTGTCATCAGCCCAAATAAGAAACTTTAATCGTTCCACAGAACCAGGACCACCTGACAGCTGAAACACACCTGACCTTTCCACGTAAATGGAAACCTGTTCCTTAGTAAAGTCTGTCCTTCTGAGGTCTCTGTATCCTAGAACCCTGTGTTATATAACTGCAGATTGGGTGCATTTCATGGAAGAAAGATTTATTTTATTTTTTATTTTTGTTGTCCCCGTTAACTGTAATTCTTGTTAATTAAATATTGAGACAAAGCTAAATTTTCAACAAAAAAAAAGATAAAGTGTTTAGAATTCCCAAAATATCAAAAGGCACCTCAGCAGAACATGACAAATGTGTACATAAAGTTTTGTGAAAAAAAAGTTATAATCCGGAAACCCTCAAATCCCACTCACAGAAGGAGCCTAAAGTCAACTTGTAGCGATGGAAACTAAAACTAAACTAAAATATTCTGAGTTTTTCAGGATAAAGAAACATTTTTGCTTCTTTAGTTTCTCTTTGACTGAAAGAAGCTGTCAGTCAACAGGAGTTTGTAACGTTAGCCAGGATTTCCGAACGTCTTTGAACTAATCTTCTGACATCCATCTCAGCTACTGATACCTCCATGTCTGTCCTCCTTGTGTCCGCGGTGTTTACTGCGCTTCATGGCTCAAACGTCTGTGTCCTCTGTGGGGAAAAAAGTAGAGAGATTCACAAACAGCAGCTTTATGCTTTGACATTGGTCTATAATTACTACTCTGCTTTAATTTAATTCGAAATCGTAGAAGTTTACTCATGTTATTTTCATGTTAATCTCATTTTCTATTCCTGTTTTGCAGAACAAACCCCAAAATAGGAGAATAAACTATGCAGCTCTCCTCCAGAACAAAGGAGGCTAATAAATAGCTATCAACCAATACCAATGTGCAATCAGTTGTTTTTTGTTTTTAAATCTTATTTGATTTTATGCCTTAATTGTTTGAATCTGTTTAAATTTGTTTTATGTTGTGCAGCACTTTGGACAACATTGTGTTGTATTTCAAAATAATTGACTTGACTATGAAGCTGTAGAACAATTGGAAAATGTCTTAATTATTAAGAGCATGTAAAACACATATTTCAAAGTGCCATAAGAGAAAAGTACAGCATGTCCGCTACCTGTGTGCCACCACACCCTGGTTTAGCTTCAAAAGGGGCTTTAAATTATTCATATCAGCTGACCTTAATACATCAATTAAAGAGGATACATTTCACATGCACAGTGAAAAACAATACACCAAAAATAATGAATCCACTGGAATTCATCTTGTACAGTTTTAATTTTTTTTTTTGCATTAATGTACTTAATGTATTCAATTACATTAATTATTATTTTTCAAAGATGTACATAAAGGATCTGCATAAAAGGCTGACACTATATTCCTAAATGTTTTCTCTGGGTATTTTATGTCACATTTTAAGAGTTGTGTGAGGAATCTCAAAGTTTTTAAAAACATCTCATCATGTTTTAAATCAGGAGCACAGCAAAAATAATGAAACAACCAACTTATGAGGTTTTACAGACATGAAGTTAAAAACTAAAAACTATTTCTGCAGCATGAGACAGAAACAATCAGAAACAATCAGAAACAGTCTCCAAGTATTTGAGGCCTAAATGCCAAATAGCTGCATGTAAAATCTTTGCTTAGCATGAAGATGGAATATGTTAAAAAATACATACCATACAAGAAAGTGATGCTCTTGTCTCCTCTGAGACGCTCCGACAGGTTTCCTGCTTTTTCTCTTAGATGGAGGCAAGACTACAGAAACATTTTCCACTTTAACACGCGGTCAGAAGTAAAGTTGTACAGAAAAGAAGTGGGTTTGTCCCCGTCTGAAGTGCAGCAGGAGTGATGCGATACAGCGATGAATAGTGCATGAGTGTTGAACCTGAGACTGGTAACTATAACTAGGGTCTGCTGAGAGACGTCACTGTGAGCGGAGTCGGCCAATCCACATCGGCTCCCCCGCAACCCTAAATCAACCATTAAGACGGCGGCTGAACAGCCGACCAGCAACTTTTACATGCAGGTCATGAATTATCCGACACATAGTGGAGCTTTAAACGCCTCATCCTGACTGAATCATCAGACTTATACAGGTTATTTTCAAAAAGTCTATCACATGAAAACACTGGAAAAAGCTTTAAAATGGGTGAGCATGAGGTCAAAAGGAAGTAAACTAAATAAATATCAATAATATATAAAACAAATGTCAGCACCGCCTTTTAATCTTTAAATAGGCTCCTTTTGTCATGAAGTCCTATTTGCTAAATTTCACATTCAATCAGCCTTTAAGTCTTTAAATCACTTAAGAGTTGAAGCATTTTTCACATACTGATATTTACTTGAATAAATATAATAAATAAACACGTTGGGATGCTGAAACACAGCAGTGTTAAAAGCACTGATTATGTTGAGGCATGCTTTAGCGACTTCTATTCAACACGGCTTGAATGGCTGAAGTACAACTCATCATCTCAGACAGACTGTAAGCCATACGACAGAGTCTGAAGCCGCTGCTATCGCATGAAACAAGCCTCTGAATTATTGAGGCTCTGGTCAGTGTTGAATGTGGCATCGAGGTATCACTCTTCACAACAACACAAATACGTTTACCCACCGGGAATAACAGATTATCAACATGATCAGCCTCATGATGCAGATCAAAATGCATCAAGAGCATGAAGAGGTGAATAAAATAGAACATTAAAGAAAGCTAGAAAGAGGATATTTAAATTGTCGCTGTTATTTGCATATCTAAGAAAAAGTTCAATTAAAAAAAATAAAATAATGATTTACAGTACATGGGGACGCGTGTAAATAAAGTTTGGTGAACAAATATTGAACAGTTTTTGAGTTACGGCCCTGATCATAGCAACTGATCAGGTCATAGGACCAAATTACTAGATCATTTTCTGTCTTGGTCTGATCAAATCGATCATATTGTCTCAATGATGGGTATTTTGTTCAGATACTTGACGCCTTTTCCTCACATCTGTTATTTTATGTCGTCCACGTTTTCTGTTCTCCATGTTTTCACAGATTTGAAACTTCTGCTTATGCACATGGGGCCTTGTGGGGCCGGGAAATCTGGGGAAGCCCTTAGGGAAGACATACTTCCGTGTGACGTCACAGAATTTCAAAATGGCCCTTTGTTTACTTCATATTTTTCGCCCTTCACTGGCTTAAAACCAGAATTGTTCTCTGTATTCTGCTGTGCTACAAATATGACCGTTATATCAGGCTGTAGAATAGGATTCGTCATACTGAATAAAAATATCCTGGTTACTTTAAAAATTCTTCACACACCTTGAGCAGGAAAATACTGAGTGGGAGTAAACCTTTAAGTAAATGATCGTATTCTACACCCAGTGATACACATACCAGTATTTCTCTAGTACTCAGCATCTTTTTGCTGCCTGCTCCGTGATACTCTGGGTGACACCAACCTGACCAGGCTGCTGAGGGACTCTGCCCTTAATTACATGACTCTCTTAATGGCTACCAGGGGTTGAGGAGATGTCCTCGTTCCTCCAGGACGTGCACTGTTACTGGTCTAATATACTGACCTTGTTCTCTGATGGTTGCTGTCATCAAATGCAACTTTAAACACATCCGCCCCCCCCCCGACCTCTGCACTATGGCTTCGGCTCTGATCAAACAAAAAGTATTTAAACTGGTTAAAAAAAAACTTTACATCAGATAAGCTCTTAATATTCATGCTCACAGAAACAGAGTGTTATTATGTGTATTTTGGGTGAATAATTAGGTGGCACTGTTTAATATGCATGAGGAAGCAACCAAGCCCTTAAACTGACACCTTTGACAATGGCGTCTAAGGTGACCCACAGAAAGACTTGATACCAACCGTGCAATCTTATTCCAGGCAGGTCCAGTGTCCTAAAGCCTTTTTTGGCAGGGGGGTTGTCACCATCTTGTTTGTGCTCCAGTGACTCTGTGGGCACACCACCTGACCGAGGTGTAGAGTATCCTCAGGCGGGGAGTTTGGCAAGGCAGCAAGCAGGTAGGTATGGCCCAGGTGGATCTCACCTCAGATGGCCCCAGGATTCAAATTAGTTAGTCAGAATCTTGGATTTTAATGTCGTCTCTATCAACAAACAATTACATCATCTGACATTTTACATTGACAAAAAGTTTCTGCATATTTGTGGGACAATTTGGCAAAAAAATGTCTCATCACAAGCCTTCCTAAGAGAGTTTATTCACTCACCTACATCCACACATTAATATAGTATTATACATAACATACTTACTGTTGGCCATATGGGATATAGTTTAGGCCACAGAGGTGGATGGAATCACCACCTGCTGGTCAAAGAGGTGCCGTCGCTGTAGATTACTCAAGGAAACACTTTTCTGTTTCGTGTTATCAATAAAAATAATGAAAAACTTACTTAAAATAAATGTGCCAGTTTCTTCTCTTACTACTGTCATCTGTGAAAACAGAACCAAACTCAATCATGACCCTTCTGTCAGGATTTCTTCCCCAAGTGTTTTTATTACTGTTTAGGTGTGAAAAATTATTTTTCTAAAATTTTTGGTTTTTAAACATGAATATTTCTGACAGCATAGGTTTTAGTTTTTGCTCTTGTTTATCAAAATGGGTTATAAATTGATGCTTATATTTTTTCATATTGTCTATATCCCCATGAAGACATTACAAATGTTTCCTCCCAACACAAAATCAATCCTTGTAATAACTATCACTGCTTAGTTTTTACTGATGATGCCATTTTGTTATTTACCTCCTTTGACGGATTGGCGAGACACCCCTGGGTAACTGGAGTGGCCAAAAAGCACAATATATTCACGAACAGCAATAATGTAACACATTATATTATTTGGTTCACTGAGGATTTGCTGAAATGTGTCTCCGTCTTCTTCAGGTGTTTAGAAAGCTGTGACGCTGTTTGACTCTGAAGCTCCAGAAATGTTTGTGGAATAAAAGTTCACCTGAATTTCTATCTGTGTAGGGCTGAGTAGACGCTGACTGAATTTAAATGTTTGGGTGAACTGTTCCTTTAATATGGCTGAATTGTTGAATTAAATTAGCTGCAGGTCAGGCTGACTCAGCTCATTCCCTATAGAGACAGACTGCCATCTAGTGGTCATTCCAGTCATCCATCAATAGATGGACGTGAATATTACACCAACGTTGTCATGGTGATTATTCATGAGGTCAGGCGCTCAGCTTTAGCTTCCATTTTAATGTGTCTCCAGGAGATGTGGCCACTTCCATCCAATCAGGAGGCAGCGAGGTGGGGGGAGTTAAAGGGGCAAGGCTATATGATGGTGGAAGTAGAGCAGAGCAGCTCTCGAGGGTCAGATCTCTGAAGGGAAGAGGAGGGGAGGGGGTAGGATGGGGTGGGGTGGGGTAGGATAGGATAGGATAGGATAGATGGATAGATAGATAGATGGATAGATAGATCAGACAGAGGTGTGTACAGAGTTATCACTAAAGATGTCCTTGTGACGGCGCTGCTATACAAAGCCAAACTGCAGTATCTGCAAACAAAAAAACACAAAAAACTGAGAAAAACAACCGTTTGTGTTTTTCTTTCACCAAATATATGCATCAAAAAATAAATAAAAACCTCAGTATCTCTGTAAAATGTGGAAGAAGCGAAACTGCACTTCTGATTGGAGCAAAAAAAGAAATGTTTGTAAAAACTGCAGATACTGTACTTTGCCTTTGTACGGCAGCCTGTTAGAGACAGCTCTGCTGCCTGCCCTGTAGGTGGAGGAGAGGAGAGGGTGGAGAGGTGGAGAGGGTGGTCAGGATTACCCAGAATGGACAACAGTTTGTTCCTCCTCTGCACCACAGCTTCAAACATGTCCTGTTTACGGGTTTTGACGTCATCTACAGATGACTAGAATCTCCCTTGTCCTCCTCAGGCTTTAAGGAGACAAGGGGATGTTGTTGGTGCTTTAGTTGATCTGTAATCCACTGGATACGGGTATAACTGGATGCTTTATCTTATTATTTATAAGGTACAGATGGACGAGCAGCTGATGTAGTCTCTTGCACGGTGCACTTAGGAAGCCTGAAGGCATCCTGAAATAGAACTTCAAAAGAGGAGGAGGAGGAGGAGGAGGAGAGAGAGGAAAGGAGAGGGGTTTTGACTGAGAGCGCTGGTATGCTAGGCTCAGTAGCTAGCATGGCTGTGCAGACGAGTGTCATCCCTCCATCGAGGGCATTTTCTCCATGCACCATCCAGAGCCAGAAGAATGTGAGCAGATATGGAAGAAATGGAGGTCAGTAGCTTTTATTCATGTTCATGATAATCATAAATACAGGATCATCTGCTGACATACTGATAGAATATATTGATTATAGATTCCTCTTTAGAAATCATTTTAAAGGAGCTGTGCTACTATAAACATGCTGAAGTCTAATAATCAGCATCCTGATGCTGCTTAACCCTAAAGGAATATATTCAGACGAGTTTTCTGGTGCATTTGTATCAGAGGTCATGTCTCTGTATCTGGATTGTTTTCTTCTTCGTGTGGTCTGGTCAGGTGCTAGCATGTTCCCTTAGCCTTTATTACGCAAGCATCTCATAAGGGTTCTTTTATTTGCAGCTGATCCTAAGGCCATCTCTGTCCATGACAACCGTGTTTTATGTATTAACAGACGTGTTTATGTGTTTATGTGTTTAGATGACTCTAAATATATGAGTATAAATAAAATACCTTGATCAGGTCTGAATAACATTTATTTTTCTCTTGCTTTTAGACAAACCAAATTCACAGGCGAAGAAAACAACATCATCTGTCATCATGTCTGCCAAAATCTGCAACACAGCCTCCCCACAAGCTGCTGCAGGTTTGATACAGTCAGACAGCTGTATGACGACAAGGCAAAATTATTCAACCCCCCCCCAAAAAAACCCAACAACAAACAAACTATTAAACTATACTATTAATCAGCTGTTTGCAATAATCAAATCAAACAAGAACAGTTTAAATAGATCAATACAACAGATATTAAAGTGTTTGTACCAAATCTAACCAAAAGTCTCCTTTTCCTGACTCCTCAGTCTCTAAATGGTCCAACCTGAATCTCCTCATCCTCATCATCCTCCTCATCAGAGACACATTTACAGATCAGATGTATTAAAACACTGAGACCTTCATAGACTTACTTTATCAGTAGAGTCCCAAAGGTTTTTCTGTTCAAGTCTAAATTTACATCAGGGCTCCATGAACTCCAAGACCTTCACCACTGCTGACCCAGAAGCTCCAGAAGAGTGGGCTCCAGTAGCTCAGAACCATCCAGATCAGACCCAGAAGTTCTGGATGCTGTTCTGTGGAGCCATGAAACCAAACTGGAACTTTTGGGGCCTCTGGATCAGCGGTATGTCTGGAGGAGGAAGAATGAAGCTGATGCTGAAAAGAACAGCCTACCTACAGTGAAGCATGGCGGTGGATCAGTGAGGCTCTGGGGCTGCTTTGCTTCCTGGACCACTGGAAACCTGCAGCCTGTAGAGGGTCAGATGGATTCCATCAAGGATCAGGAAGAAAACGTCTCCATCTGTGAGGAAGATGAAGCTCGGCCCTCATTGGACGTTTCCAAAAGGACAATGATCCCAAGCAGACCTCAGAGTCCACCAAGGCCTGGTTTCAGAAGAAGTCCTGGATCATTCTAGAGGCCGTCACAGTCGCCTGACTGGAATCCATAGAAAACCTCTGGTGGGATCTGAAGAAGGTGGTTGCAGCAGGTAAACCAGGAATATTCCAGAACTGGAGGCCTTTGTCCATGAGGAATGGGCTAAGATTCCTCAGGAACGCTGCCAGAAGCTGGTGTCTGGATCTGCATCAGGTTTGCAGCAGGTCAGAGCAGCTAAAGGGTCTACAGAGAACTAGAGACGCTGGTCTTTAATAATAAAGCAATAAATCTATTGTATTGATCCATTTAAACTGTTATTGTTTGGTTTGATTATTGAAAACAGCTGATAAATAGATTTACCAACAAACCTGATACAGAATGGGGAATCATTTAATCATAGAACTTGATGTAATCTGTGGCGTCAAACTTTAAGTCATTATCCGTCATTCTAGTGTCAAATGGACCGAATGTTGACGAGAGGCTGAAAGCAGCCAGAGAGAGAAGAGATCAGCACCAGAAGCTGTTGGGTGAGTTGATCTGCTGTGATGGTAGAATCATCGTCGTCTTCTATACCGACTGATCCATGTCTGCCGGTTCACCGTTTCTCCTTAGCCTCTCGGGAAGGGGACAGGTTGGAGCGGGAGCAGCGGGCCAGGAAGTACTACGAGCAGCAGCTGCAGCAGCGCAAGAAGAAGCTGCTGGAGCAGAGGCTGAAGGAGGAGAAGAGGCGCGCTGCAGTGGAGGAGAAACGCAAGCAGAGGCTGAGGGAGGAGAAAGTGAGTTTAAAATGGAGGAAATCAGAAAACTGCTCATTTGGTAACATCTACAGTCTGATATGGGGAATTCTTAGACTTATGATTCTGCATGTTTTCTTTTAAATGCATGAAAATTCATAACACTTTACTGACTTATAAAACATGCATAATGTTTAAATGTTAGTGTAGTCAATCATAGACATGATGCTACACTGATGCTTGTCATCCTGAACTAAGGAGCGATATGAATCAGCCATTCATAGGACGCTGGAGAGGAGCCAAAGGGCCCAACAGAACCTCGCTCAGAACACACGAGGACGGAACCTCACCAAGAACGGTGAGCAGAGATTGCCGGCCGTCTCCTCCTCCCGTTTCTTTTAACACATTTAACAGTATCTGTTCTCTCTTGGGAGTGCCTTATCCTTTACTTTACACTGATCGATGCGCTAGCTCCACGCCGCTTACCGCTGACACCATGGGAGAAGGACCTGCTCAGTCGCCTCCTCACCCCCACATGCTCTTATCTGGCCAGGAGCAAGAGTGCTGGGTGTCAGTCAGGAGAAGAAGGTACTCTGCCTCATGTTCTGCTGCTGGAGGCTCAATGATTCAACCTCCATCACACATAAGTTTAATATCACAATCTGCTTTTCTCTAGAACTTATGTTGTATTGATCTATTTCTTTATTGCAAACAGCTGATTAACAGATTTTAATAACACTAATGGGGGTTGAATAATTATGCTTGCACCTGGATTTTCTGCACTGCTAATGGTTCAACTAACTTTTCCAGCTCTTTCAATGCTAATTTTCACTTTTCCATCATCGTTTTTCCACCACCTGTTCTCCCATTTCGCACATTTATGACACAAATCACTGGTTCAGTTGTCCATGTTTGTCGCCGTGCAGTTTCATTCCACTCCACCACCACCACCACCACCACCACCACCACCACCACCCAGAACAAGTCCCAGCAGCAGCGCTCTGGTTCGGCCAGCAGCAGGACACCTGCCTCCCCCAGACCCAGCAACAGGACACCTGCCTCCCCCGGTTCCAACAACAGGACACCCGCCTCCCCCAGACCCAGCAACAGGACACCCGCCTCCTCCAGACCCAGCAACAGGACACCCGTCTCCCCCAGACCCAACAACAGGACACCCGTCTCCCCCAGACCCAGCAACAGGACACCCGTCTCCCCCAGACCCAGCAACAGGACACCCGTCTCCCCCAGACCCAGCAACAGGACACCCGTCTCCCCCAGACCCAGCAACAGGACACCCGTCTCCCCCAGACCCAGCAACAGGACACCTGTCTCCCCCGGTTCCAACAACAGGCAGCATAGAGGCATCAGTCTGACACAGGTAATTCTACCTGTTCTCTGGTCTCATGTTTATTATTCAACAGCTTTTTCTGTTTAGATTTTGAGGAATTTTTGTGGCGGGATGGTTGAGCTGATTTTGACGCAGATCCAGATCCAGATTCAGATTCAGATTCAGATCCAGGATTTTTTTGTTTTGTTTTGCTAACAGTATGAAATACGGTATATTTTGACATTATTGTACATTTTTCATTATATAATAAGCAAGAGATGTAAGTAAAAGAAATACAAGCATATTGATGATTATTATTTCTGACTAATATTTTTTAATATATGTGATTTCGTGTCAGTCCGGATCATTATTGCTGGGTTGTACCAAAAAAGAAGGCCTCTGTGCTCCCACAACGACTAAATCTTATTATTTTAATATTTTATTTTCATTATTTAATTTTTATACTTTTTGACATGTTGTCCAATATATAAAAATAATAAAATATTTGTGTGAACACCTGGGAATTAAATTTATCCCCCGCCGTGAACAAAGTGAGGAGGATCCATCCGTCCGTCACGTTCCGTTTCCGGAGCATAACTCAAAACCTGCTCAATATTTTTTTGTGAAACTTCCTACACATACGAACCTTTGTGTAGAGTGTTGACTTTGTGTTTGTTTGGCCTTTTGCTATTTTTTTATTGTTTGTATTTTTTCATCTCGATGGTTAAAATTTTAATTTTGGCTCATTCTGCAAGCTTTCCGTGACATAACTCAAAAACCGTTTAATAATTTTTCACTAAATGTTCACAATTCCCGTCTGCTGGAAAGGTGCATTCTCATATTTGGGGAATTTTAAGCATTTTATTTACTTTTTTTAATTTTTAAAATTTATCGTTTTATTTCGTAGATATGCAGAGACAACTTAAATAATAATATTCTTTTCTTTATTGTGTTTTCACCTATTCACATTGGTTTGTTTGAGATTTTTATATTTTTATTAATTCATTTCCTTTTTTTCAAAAAATACTAAATTGAAGACATGATCTTATTCAAACTTAATACTGTTGTTTATTTGAAAATACTACATAAAAAACACTTTGATGTTTATACTAATTTAGACTGTTTGAAGAAAAGTGTTTTTTATAGTTAAAATTGGTAATAATTGTTTTTCCATTCCAAAATTAAATTGATTCTATTATTATAGCTTCTATTTTATCTTTTTAAGTAAGTGATGAAATGTCTGATGGATATTTATTAGATTTTTGTTGTGTCTTTGACTGGAAACTATTTCCTGGTTGCTCATGACAATGGTGTTGATGCTCTCTGAGAGCTTCTCTAGTTATTTCTTTATTTTCTCTTTTTTCAGATCTTACTTTACAGTTTGAGGAAATATAATATAAAATACAAATTCTGATAAAAGTTTTTCTTTTTTTTCAGCAAGACATTTCTAAGAAGAACTCAAACAGCATCTCAAATAGTCGATCACCTGTCGTCAACACAAGGGTCAAACCAGCTCCGGTTACTAAAGGCAGAGCAGCCCCGCCCTCACCTGACCGGTAGGTGACCATAAATATACTGTGCAATCCTGACGTAGCAACAGTAATCTGAATGGTGTGGAACATCTGGATCTTAAAGGACCTCCAGAAGATCGACCAGCAGACATCCCACCCCGCTGCAGCTGGAGCTCCCGTCGGTCCCTGAGGAGGATCCTGCCGTCGGTGGTTCTATTCTCTCTCCTGGTAACTCCAGGCCTGTCGGGACACCAGCTGCAGGTCAGCAAGGGAAAAACAGGAATCCACCAGAGACGCCATGTTCAAACCTGCCCGACAACAAGACAGCTATGACCAGGACAGCAGGAGATGGAAGTAAGATAGAAAAGCACAAACGTAGTCTTTAATGTGTTTTAGAAATATATATCATTAAGTTTATTTCCCTTCAGGTCCTCCCAGAACGCCTTCACCCCCACAGCCTCCGCAAGCCATGTGCAGGCCTTCATCTGGGACTACAGACCCAGAGGAGGCCTCGCGTCTCCTGTCTGAGAAGAGGAGGGAGGCCCGGCTACAACGGGAGAGAGAAGAGGAGGAGCGGCTCCAAAGACAGGAGGAGGAAAGGTAAAAAAAAAGCTCGTCTTTTTGGAGAAACACTGCAGAGGCCTGAAACAAAAGCTGGTTGTGATGCAGTTTATGACACGTCCAGGCGAAGTCGGGAGGAGCTGGAGCGCAGGAGGGCGGAGGAGCGAGTGCGACAGCAGGCTGAGGCCCAACATCTCATCGAGGAGAAGAGGAGAAGGGAGGAGGAGGAACAGAGACGAGCTGATGACGAGCGAGCTCAGGCTATGAGGGAAGCCCTCCTCCTGCTGAAACAGGTGGGGAAAGGGGCGGGGCCAGAGGGTTACTGGCCCCAGCTGAAATCTGATTGGCCCCTGAAGTGCCCCTGTCCTCACACTTGTCTGTCTTTTTTTTTCTGTTTATTTACAAAATCAAAATGTGGCCCCTCTATACCCCTGATTTAGAAAAATTCTAGATCCGCCACTAGGTGGGAAAAAATTTTCAGAGAGGAGCCACATCAGCTCCTCAACAGAAATCATTGTTTGTCCTTTTTTTTTTTTACTGTAGAGAGAAGAAGAACAAAGCAGAGAGAAGGAGAGAGCGGAGCAGATGAGACAGGAGAGAGAAATGCTCTCCCAGAAGGAGGAGGCGGCGCGGCAGGCAAGAAAAAAGGTGAAACAAGAGAATCTGAAGATGGAGTATCCCTGAAAAAAGATATATACAAGATATACTTTCTGTTGTAAGTCTTCTAATATCATGTATAAAAACACACTGACCAACTTTCTAATCTGGATCATGGGGATACGTAGATTTTAAAAGTATCTGAATAACACCACAAATACAGTTGGACCATTTTTTCTTCCTCATAGTAGTAAAATATCAATCTTAACAATTAGATGACTTTATTTTACTGGACATCACTATGATTAATATAGAATTACTTACCAGCTGGTCTGCATTTCCTGCACCACCGGCTGCCATGATGGTTTCTGATCAGGCTGACGAATCAATGACAGATAACCTGAACCAAATCATGGGACCTAGATCCTAAAACCAGACAAGACTTTTGATAAATGATAACTCGATTGGGTGAAAACTTTAAATCATGTCTCTCCATTTTTTCCATGACAAAGACGAGACGTCATTAAGCGTGACTAAATCAACATGAAATATTGATAATGAAGAAAAAACGGGACTAAAATGTGGTTTTTAAATAGAAACTTCACTAAAAATCTCACAAAAAAAGAGGAGACAAAATATTATAGACAGTTTTTTTCATGCTATTCTGTTGAAAACAACTTATGCTAACATGCTAGTCTCTTGAAAACAGCTGGTTTTATGCTGGTCAATGCAGTAAAAGAAAGACTAATGGAACCATCTAGTTGCTGGTCCGACCTGGGTATAGGGTCCAAAGACTAATGGAACCATCTAGTATCTGGTTCCCTCTGAAGGTTCCTCAGGATATCTGGAGCTCAGAGTCTCACAGTTTTATCTGATAAACCACTGATAAGAGGTTTTGCGACTGAAACCATCTCGACCTGTTGTCAAACTTTAAATGGGTAAGAAGCCCAGCTCACTGGCTTGGAGCCATGGTTCAAAATAAATCAGCCAATCAGAACATGTTCCCTGTCTAGATGTATTCCTTAAAGTGACATCATCAGACCAGACACTTTGTGCAAAGCTGCATTCTGAATCATTCAACCTGTTTTTATCAGATCATGATCAGATAAATCTGATGTGGAATCAGTGAAATCAGAGGAAAATGATAAAAATATTGGTTTGGTCTGAAATGGTAATAATAACCTGATGTCTTAGAAAAGACTCAAATGTCAACACTTTTATTAAACTGGACTAAAATACTGACGGTTGTCTTTGATACAATCAGACTAAAACATCCAGACTTTTAGCGACTAAAAAACTGGACTACATCTGACTAAATTAACACTTGTGTCTCCTGGTGCACGTTGCCGTTTAAAGGGGACTCCACGGTTTCACAAAGCTGTTTTTATTTCCAGAGACTTGAGGAGATCATGCGGAGAACCAGAAGAACAGATTCTCCAGATACGGTGAGACTGACTGTGCAGAACATTAGCCCTGGGCTCTGATGACGCACATCCAGCCTCCACTAATAAGTAACCAGCTCCACCTCAAACAGCACGACTGAATTAACCAATTCTTTTTAAACAGAAATCTGTAGCGGTGAGGACTTTGCCAAAGGAAGCCCAACCAAAGGAGAACACACAACCTGTGCTCAATGGAGCCATAGAAGATATCAAGCTGCCGGTGGGGGCTAAGACCTCAGAGCTGGGGCTGAAAAATGAGACGGACGTGGTTCCTGTTGTGGCCTTCAAAGAACGCAGGTCGCTGAGGAAGCTGACAGGCCTGGAGGAAATCCAGACCCACCAACGGGCAGGTGAGGTCGCATCACAAAACAGCATTTCAACATGAAATGGAAGATGGGAACTAGCATAAACATGTTCACACCAGTTTGATTAATCAAACGTCACACCAGTATACCACTAGGTGTCACACTGGACTCCCATTGAGCCCATAAATGGGAGTGTCGCAGCACCATAATCCAGCTGTGACACACCAGTCATAACCTTTCTTCTTAAATTTAGCATTAAAATAATGAACTATAAAAAATACTATAGAACTTGAGAAAAGATATCAGATGCTACATTTCGAACGCGTACAGGAACCTTACACAAAACATTCCTGCAAATGTTTCACAATAAAAGCATGAAGAGTTTATGTCCGCTGAAACCTGAGAGGGCTTTTAGTTTGAAGCCCATACCAGAAGAGATTCATATTAACTGTTCCTTTAAAGTAATATACTAGTTCACCCTAAAATGTAAATTCAGTCATTATCGACACTCAGGTGAGGTTTGTTAGTCCACCAATCGTCTCTGGAGCGTCTCAGCATTCTCCTAAATAACAGAGGAAGATGGGCTCACAGCTTGTACCGTGTAACACGAAAACTTTTTAAAAATGTGCTAAAATCCACAAAAACTCTGTATCTTTGCAAGGCATAGCGAGTTGATCCTGTCTAGCATCGCATGCACACATGTTCGAGCTGGTACACCTTCCTCAGATGGGTGAGCGCTAACACTTTTAGCGTAGAGGCTACAGTGAAGATTTCATCTTTAAAAATGTGTCAAAAAGGGCTTTTCATTTGGGATCTCTATGCTTTTTAAGACTTGGATTACGCTGTACGAGCTGTATGGAGTAATTTTACTTTTTGGTTGTTCCCCATCTTCTTCAGTTTTTAGGAGAATTATTTAAATTTATATTTTGGGGTGAACTGTTCCTTTAATGAACAAATGCATTACAACTGTTCTATTTATCTCTTAAGCTGCTCCAAATATTTTATTTGACATCCCTTTTTTTTGTCTCAGAGGTCATCTGATCACCTGGGACGTGGACAGATGATCCAAAGCTTTGTTGGAGATCGGTGACATCTCTGAAACACAGGAAGTACTGCTGCAGTGCAGCCTCTGTGCTGACCTTCATCACCTCTGAAGAAGATGTAAAATTACAGCTGAGGACGGGTTTAATGTGTGGCTCAAATATTCGTTAAAGTACAGGCGCAGCAGGTTTCTGAACTAGTAGATGTCGACAGTGTTGATGATAGCGTCCCGATAGAGTTGCCTCTGTGAAATATTAGGAACAGCCTTTTAACAATTGTATGTTAGCCAAATGCTTTTTGCTTATTCCTGATATTTCTTGCTATCTAAGCACCTTTTCCTTCCTCAGTTCTGTGACTGTGGAATTAGAATCAGCTGTTTTTGGTTGTTGACAAACTCCAACTTTACCCTGTATTTTGTGAAGTATAGCAATCACATGTTTCAAAGCTGCTAAGGAAGTTAGCTTCCAAAGACTTTAGGCTGCGCTCACATCACCAGCCTCTGTTCTCAGATCAGATCTGGACTCCGGTGACATGTATCTAGCTCGAGTTCTGACTTTTGTGTTCACACAGCCCTAAAAAAAAACAACATCAAATTTGTGTCCAATCAAAGAAAAGAAAAATCTGAATTGAGTCACTTCATGCTGGTGATGCTAATATAGCTTAGCTTCATTTTTCTGAGTGTTGTGCTAAAGAATACAAAGTGTTTATTGCACTGACAGATGCTTGTTTGATAAATGCACAATCATTTTACAAATTTTGAGGCGTAGACGTCAGGAGAGGTTATTATAATAACAGCATATATGAACAAATGTATCGATCATCAATATTTAATCTTATAGTTTAAGTATTGCTCATATCTGTCACTGGTTACGTTGTTGAATGAATTTAAAGACACCATATTTAATTAAAGTTAATACTATGCCAGGTTTCTGGTTGGTTTGTTTTTTCTTAGTTACCTCCACCAATGAGAGTTGGGGGAGATCATGTGATCGCATATATTTGTTTTTCAGCAAAATATCTCAGAACTCTGTCAACAGATTTTGGTGAAGTTTTGTCTCGCGATGGATCTTCAGGAAAAGGAAGAGTTGATTAAACTTTGAGGTGGATCTAGAATCTAGATCACTGTTTTACTGCCTTCAGCATTGCAACATAATCCTGCTAACAGAGACAAACCCTGGTGACCTCCATGTCAGTGGTGATCAAAATGATAAGGTTTCAAACCTGTAGCTTCAATACTTTTAGCAAAAAAAATAATAATTTAAAAACTCTGATGCAGCTCTCTGCGCCCAGGACCCTCCCACTTTTACTGGCAGCGAATTATCCCTGGTAACATGTAATGTGATTGGACAATTCACACCACCATTAATATAAAATCAAATTTGGTGGTTTTTGTCTAGAAGTAGGTGAAAGAAGTAGGTGAAAATAATTATTTTAGCCTTTAGCTCCATTCACTCCCGTTTGTCTTCGAGAGCGCCCTCTAGGTGAACTGCAGCTGATTTTGGTACAATGGAATGAATAGTCTGTAGTTACTACGGAAAGCCAAAAGGTCCATTGTCCACCTCTATCAACATGTATAACTAGAATGGCGTCTGTCAAGCACACACCTCCTCCAAGGCCAAACAATCCAGAAGTTGTTAAAATCTTACTTCCTGTTGCTACATGTCAAGCTTTATGGCTATGCAGTGTCCAATCGTTTACAATCCAAGTATTTTCCAGCAGTATTTGTTAACTTTTAAGGTTACACGAAAAGTTTTAGCATGTGGAGCAACTGATGTGTTTACCTCACACAGGTCAGCTAACATGTGATGGGGTTGTAGAGTGTAAACATGACAGGCTGCTAATTTTAGCTACAACTCTAAACTCCTAAACTTAGCATGCAGGACCAACGTAGCCACACAAAGGGGTGAAATATTAGCGTTGTGTTGCTACAAAGTGTGTTCTAACTGAGAACAAACCTTTCATTAACCTGTAACAAACCAATATTCTCTTGGTTTTGGAAGTAACACCGTACACGGAATATTAACGAGATAGTTAATAGTTGTTCACAATAGAGGTAGTTATCTAGCTAGTAGCTAATTATCTGAATTCTGAGATAAGTTTTCATTAAAAAAAATTAATTCTGCTGTTTTTCTGACTTAACGAGATAGTTATCTCTTTAATTCCAGGTCCAGAGTTTTCCATTTTTATGTACAACCTTAGAGTCTTTAGTAACAAACAGGCATCACAAATGTTTTCCTAAATATACTCAACTACTGCAACACGTTTGTTTTGCGTTGTTACATCCTGGTACAAAAGTATGTGAGAGTGAGAGTATGTGGGAGACGACCCAGAGTCAGCAGACAAGGGGAAATATTTTAATTGAAATATAAGGATACATACATACTATATGTATCATCATGGGGAAAAAACAAATTCTTGTCAATACTTAAATCAAATACTTGCATGTGTACATATATACATAATACATATATATATACACATGTAGAAGATTGTAACAAAACAAAACAAAATCTTGCTTCTATAGTCCAATCTGGTGCTTCTAATGTCGTCTGAAAGAATCCACCACACCTGGATCTAATCTCATGTTTTAAGTCAGATCAAGCACAGCAGTGTCGTCTGCAGGGAGGGGATGCCGAGGCTTTTTAATAAGACCCCAAAAACACATTCATCTGAAAACAAAAGAGGAAAGATGTCAGATTTGACTTCTGTTAAACCTTAGAAAACCTAACCTGTGGATCAAAAGCAACATCTCTGAACTAAAGTCCATCAGTTAGACTTAAAAACAACCATGACGCTCTGGAAATGAAAATGGATCAAAGTGAATGAACTTGTCTATGTAAAGAATATACAGTAGAAGGGGTGTGATTAATGCCTGGACAGACCTTGTCTATGAGTGCCTGAGTCTTGCTGGACTGTCTTGTGCTGTACCCAGGGAAACTGGCTTCTGTAAGCCCAAAGTTGTTCCTGTGGGGAAAAC
This sequence comes from Chaunax sp. Z400, assembly GCA_037577475.1. Classification (NCBI taxonomy): domain Eukaryota; kingdom Metazoa; phylum Chordata; class Actinopteri; order Lophiiformes; family Chaunacidae; genus Chaunax; species Chaunax sp. Z400. Next base: position 1,777,938 of record CM075194.1, on the reverse strand, counting down.
ACAGCAAAAGTTTAATTATTGATACAGATTTGTCCTGATGAGCTCAGTGTCGATCTTATTACACAATAGAAACCAGGTATTAAAAGACAGATCAGAGTATCCATTCATGTTTATCTCAACAGATGTTCACCTGTAAGATTTTTCCAAAATCCGTCAGAAAAACTAACAAATAGAACAGTTTGAATTAAACACTAATGTTTATGGGCTCAATGGGAGTGGCTGCTCCAGTTTAATTCTTGCTGCTATTATATCAGTTTGAAATTTTTCCCACTGGCCAAACCAGCCCTAGTTCTCACCTCTGACGCTGGCCGACTTGGGGGAATAACAAGTCCGGTTGCTGCCACAGCTGGGCCTCTTGGATGCCTCTGGTGCGATCAAATTCTGACTGGACCTGGGAGACAGACACACACGATCACATGGAATCAAGTTTAGTGAGAAAGTGGGGGGGGGTGCATGCAAAATTAGGAGACAAGTACGTAGATAAAACCATAATCAAAGCAACAAAGCGACCAAACGTAATAAATCATCTTATCTCAGAGTCTAATCATCTCCTGCTTCTTTAATATTTCTGTTTTGCCATCTTTAACAGTTTAAAAAGATGCTCAGTATTCAAAGACTTGCTCATATTAACCAACAAAATTCACCCAATAGAGTGCTTACCCGCAGAAAAGAGTGGACATGGTCCAGTCTAGCTTGAAAGTCCAGTTGGTCTGGATCCACTACGTCCACATTGACGTTGCTCTTATATGTCTGACAGGCCTTCAGATGGTGATTAGTCGTGTCCAGCTGCCCGTTGGCCTTCTCTAGCCGTCTCTCCAGATCCTTCATCTGGTCACACAAGACATATGGATACATCACTGCATCTAAGGGACTCAAGAGGCAGCTGAAGACAAAGTTTTATATAGTTTTACTATGAGGAGCACACTGACAACACAGTTTCGCGGACAAACCTTATCTTCCATTGCGTAGCTGTGTGTTTTGACGTCCGTCCTCTGAGCGTTCAAATAAGAGCCGAACTCAGTTCTCTGAGTGTCCTGATCCCACGGCTTCTTCTCTGGACTTTCTAATAAGGTTTGCAACCTTAAACACATATGAACATGTAATGTAAGTCAATAAATAATTACAATTTTCACACTCAAATTAGTATCTTCAACAAAATGAAACGGCCACTAATTATATCCAGTTAGAAAAAAATGGCCTGTCGAGCCAGACGTCATCAGCTGATCACCGCCTGGCTCCTCTTCCGCCACACGTTTGAAGACATAAATAAAAGTTCCAATGTCCTCAACGTCTCAGCACAAGGCGTGGCAGTTGGAACACTTCATTAAACACGTCTGCACACACCGGCCCGGCTCCACCGGCCCGACTCCACCGGCCCGACTCCACTGGCCCGGCTCCACCGGCCCAGCTCCACCGGCCCAGCTCCACCGGCCCAGCTCCTGCTGTTTGAAGCAGCTGGCCTGTAGAGATGGGCCTCTGTGTAATAAGGGCCTCAGAATGTAAGTACAGAGAGACGATGAAGATGATGCATCTGCATCGTCTGGTCACACTGGTGTAAACCAGCAGGTTTTCACAACGTTTCAACTCGTCTTGTTGAGAAGTTTTGATCTAAACCAGGCTCATCGTTGCTAATCGTCAACGGAATAAAGGTCCATTAAAAAGATTTAGAGCAAGACTAGTCGCAACAAAATGAGCACAGACACTATATAGACTCATTATACATTAATAGAAGTTGAGTTTAAAAAAACACAGCCTTACACAGGACAGTGCTCTACTAGATACTAGTTGTGTCTAAACAGCAGATGGAAGGATTCCTCTATGAGGAGGGTGTGATGAGGAGTTAAGAATCACCTGTTTATTGTCCTCTTCGCTGTCTGGTTCTCCTCATCCAGTTTGGCGAGCTGCTTGTTTCTTTCCTCCAACTACATGACAGAGACAGATCATCAGAAAAGTATAGCCATTAACACAGCTGGTAACACAGTGGTGGTGAGAACATGTTGCCACAAGGTGACACTGTTGGCTGCCGTTACCTTTGCCCTCAGACTGCCCAACTCCTCTCCTGTACCATATTGGTTATGGACCCCCTGCTGCTGTTGGCGTAGATACAAGCACTCGCTCAATTGGGCTTGGTTTAGCCTCTCCCTCTCGGCCTGCAGGGTCAGTTCCAGCTGCTTGATGTGAACACTCGCCTGGTCCTTCTCCCGTCGAAGGACGTCCATCAGCATCTCTTTGTTGGCCAGCTGCAGGGAGCTCTGTTGAGCTTGACTTTCTATACTTCTTAAGTGAGCTTCGGCCACGGCCAGCTTCTGAGACAGGCTGCAGACGGCCTCACGATGACTGGATGCTTCAGCTGCAGAAGCAAATACAAACAAAGAGCTCAATTAAACAAATAAAAACAAAAAAAAGACGCACAACACAAAAGCTCCCAAAATTCAATACAAGCGACATCATCCAGTACAGACAACAGCAGCAGGGGGGCTGTGTATGTCGCTCAACAGGAATTTAACAATTTATGCTCAGCAGAAGGTTTTGAAGTCATCTCCATGGTAACCAGAGACCCCCCCCCCGGATTTTTAACTTTCTGCTTGTGCTTCTGCTGTCTTTGGTGAAGTGAAACCTGCACCGATATCTGTCTCAATCACACAAATGTCCTGCTGGACATTTGTCGGGATGTCCCTGGAGAAGAATTCTACCTTTAGCAGAAGTATTTCTTTCAGCTTGATTCGCATCAAGGAGAATTAAAGATGTGCAATACGAGTCTGAAGAACTCAAACACTCGTCTGGTCGGGCCTTGGTGAGCGACTGTTTTACAGTGTTTACGTGATTACAGTGTGGCGCTCGGAGCCGTCCATCTAACTGCCACCTCTACTGACCTGTGAGTCTGTCTTTGAGACGCTGGTGCTCATTCCTCTCTAGGAGCAGAGTTCTCTCTAGGTCTCTCTGAGCTGCCAGACGGAACTCGGCCTCCATATGCCCAGCCAGGTGGCTGCAGTGGGACTTGGTCTCAGTCTCCGCTGTTCGACGAGTCTGACGCTCACGTTCCAGCTCAGACTTCACAGATTTTACCTTGTTCTTCAGGTCCTCGATCTCTTGATTATATGCGGCAAACTTCTGCCTGGAGATTGCAACCAGGGTTGCCTGGTCCTTGTCTGACATAGCCTTCTCATAGTGTAAGTCACTGAGCTGAAACAAGGCCAATGAACAAGAGAAGGTTGTTTTCATAGGATAGGTTGTCTTATTCAAGTCAAAGATCAGGGGTGTAGGAACTGAAGGGGAAAGTAAGCTCCAGTGTCTGTCTATGGGCTTCATCCCTGTGAGGATGACCCTGTTGCTTTTACTTACCTTTCTCTGGAACTCTTGCTTCTGCTGCATCCAAGCTCTGCGCTCCTGATCCAGCTGCTGCTGGGTCTGATGGAATTCAGCTTCAGCCTGGGTGGTTGACACATAAGCCATTAATGTTACAATCACACGTACACCAAAATACTCAAAATCACCTCAAACAAAATACCATCAACAATGTAAAAAAAAAAAAAAAAAAAAACACAAACAAAATTTATGACGGCGTTTCCTCCATTCCTGTTTCTTAACTTTCGGTTTTTATGAGTACTGATCTTATTTTAAGGCCTTATTTATCTACAATGTTATTGCTGTGTGTGTGTTGGTGGGGGAGGGTTATTGTTTTATTATGTGAAGCACTTTGTGTTACACTTTATTTGTATGAAAAGTGCTATACAAATAAAGTGATTGATTGATTGATTGATTGATTGAAAATCACTGCATTCATTGGAAGAAACAAGAGTTAAAGTTGAAGCAGGTGTACCAGAGTCCTGTAGACGTCCCCATTATCCTCCTGTTGCTGCTGCTGTTGTTGCTGCTGCTGCTCCCACTGTTGCTGCTGCTGTTGTTGCTGCTGCTGTTCCCACTGTTGCTGCTGCTGTTGTTGCTGTTGTTGCTGCTGCTGTTCCCACTGTTGCTGCTGCTGTTGTTGCTGCTGCTGCTCCCACTGTTGCTGCTGCTGTTGTTGCTGCTGCTGCTCCCACTGTGGCTGCTGCTGTTGTTGCTGCTGCTGCTCCCACTGTTGCTGCTGCTGTTGTTGCTGCTGCTGTTCCCACTGTTGCTGCTGCTGTTGTTGCTGCTGCTGCTCCTCCTTTGTCCTCCTCAGCTCGTCTCTGATGATCGTGTGGCGATTTTCCTGCTCCTGTTTAAGCTGGAGTCTGTATCAAAGTGTCAGACAAGTCAATTCATTAAAAAAAAACATAAAATGAGCTATCACATAAAATATGATGCACTGAAACATGACAAAGGCCATGTAAGGAAATGGTTACAGATTAATCCATTACAGAGAAGTAGTTCTCACTTAAGGTTTGCGACTTCGGCCTGCAGTTTCTCCTCGACCTTGACCTTCTTCTTTTCAAGATGGGCTACTTGATGTTTCAACGTCTGAATGCTGTCTTGAAATGCTTTTAATAATGTCTTTGTCCCCAAACCAACATACTGGTCTATGAGAAATACAATACAGCAGAGTTAGTAATGGAGAATCACCACTGAATGAGCTGGATGTTGTTCAGGGGGATGATGTACATGTTATCTATTAACTGTTGCACACTGAGAGCTACACAGAGGTGTAGGATTGTTGTGCCTCGGTGGAGGTCTGAGCTCCACTGACTGCATTCTAGTTTTTTGCTTAAATTAATCCGTACCTTGCATTGTTGAGTGCAGACCCTGAGGGACGGCAGATGTGTGGTTAGAGCCTGAGGACGTCGAGTCCAGGTCATCTGTGGCTTGAGCCGATGACTCAGAAATCTCATCCAAGTCTCCTGCCGACTCCATTTCTTCAAGGTTCTGAATATGGCAACAAAATGCAGCGTTATTATTATTATTATTCAGCTTCTTCTTCTGCATCTTTTAATGAAACCTATGAATAGAATTTATATTTTACCTTGTTTTCCTCCACTCCATTAGTCGACCACCTGAATAAAAAAAAAAACAAGACAGAAAAACGGGGGTTATTTGTAAAACTGATGAGTAGGTTCTCTTTGAAAGCTGGAGGTATAATGTTATAAAGCAGTATAATACTCTCTTTTTTTGCATATTCAGTCGTTTGTCATATAACTATGTGGGCAGTAAAAGAAATAGAAAAATTGCACCGATATTGTAAAGATTTGTTTTGACTTAAAAATCAAACTGAGGCATACCTCTCTGTCCCCATGGACGGCAGATCCTCTGGGATTGACTCTGATTGACTTGACAGGGACCCTGAACTGACGTCAGATTTGTCGGCGTCCACTTCGTCAGTTGTTCCAGTATCATGAGAGGAAGTACTGAGGTATTGTGAAAAGAAACATGGCGTTAAATGAAACCAAAGACAGAGTATTAAAGTGGACACTGGAGTCTCTGTTAAATGTGTCTTAGATGAAGAGAACCTTGATAAAAAAAAACACATCATAAAATAATTTAAAACAGCGGCATCCTGCAGATATACCTCGGTTGGCTGAGAAACATGTCCTCAAAATTGTCACTGTAATAGTTTAAGAGATGATTCTCATCCTCATTAGTGTTGGTCTGAGGGGCTGTGGTGTTCTGGGCCTCTTGGTCCAGCTTCAGCTTTGATGTCTCCTGTACAGTTGGCTTCTGCTGCCTGTTTCTATTGGTCGGCTCAATTGGGAGATCCAAAGCCACTGGAGATCCACTGGAGCTATGGCTGGAGCTATGGCTGGAGCTATGGCTGGAGCTATGGCTGGAGCTATGGCTGGAGCTATGGCTGGAGCTATGGCTGGAGCTATGGCTGGAGCTATGGCTGGAGCTATGGCTGGAGCTATGGCTGGAGCTATGGCTGGAGCTATGGCTGGAGCTATGGCTGGAGCTATGGCTGGAGCTATGGCTGGAGCTATGGAGGACAATAAACATGACAGTCAGTGAGTTGTGACGTCTACATTCTGGGCCTCACTTGAAGCATTGTGAAAAGAAAACATGGCGTTAAATGAAAGCAAAGACAGCGTTTTAAAGTGGACACTGGGGTCTCTGTTAAATGTGTCTTAGATAAAGAGAACCTTGGGAAAAAATACACATCATAAAATGATTTAGAGCCAAGATCTTTAAAGTCTGAGACAGTGTACCTCCACTCTAAGCTTGGAGAAAGGCATCCCCTCAGCAACCCTAACTAACCCTCACTAATGGAATATCTGAAACTATCTGGAGCCTCTGATTTAAGTCCCTTTCCCACTGCGAAGTACCAGCTCGACTCGACTCGACTCGCCTTTTTTTAATGTAGGTATTACTTTTTTAGAACCACCTCCGCTGCGGTTCAAAGCGAGCCGAGCAGATTCTAAAAGGTCACCTACCCTGCACAGCAAAAATCAACAGCCGCCACACTCAAACAGCGAAGCTACTTTAGTGACCGCAACTTTTATTTGTCGCAACCGCTATACTGAGGAGGTGCAGACGTTCCCGTCTTAAACAGCTGATGAGGGGTGGATGACAGGTGTGTGTAATGTTAAAGACTACTACCCTGAGGAGGTACGATGGCCAATGGAAAAAACGACGGGCAGAAAACCAAGCCCAGTCGAGTTCAGCTGGTACTATGCAGTGGAAAAGGGGCTTTAGAGGACAACTATGCAAACACAACCAAAACCAAACATATTTTCTTGTACATCTGAATTCTAAAAGTAAAGCAGGATTGTGTATATGCAGTTATCAACTGCTAACCATAAGAGTCAGGCCTTAAAAACACACTAAATCAAACTGAGGCATACCTCTCTGTCCCCATGGACGGCAGATCCTCTGGGATTGACTCTGATTGACTTGACAGGGACCCTGAACTGACGTCAGATTTGTTGGCGTCCACTTCGTCAGCTGTTCCAGTATCATGAGAGGAAGTACTGAGGTATTGTGAAAAGAAACATGGCGTTAAATGAAACCAAAGACAGAGTATTAAAGTGGACACTGTAGTCTCTGTTAAATGTGTCTTAGATGAAGAGAACCTTGATAAAAAAAACACATCATAAAATAATTTAAAACAGCGGCATCCTGCAGATATACCTCGGTTGGCTGAGAAACATGTCCTCAAAATTGTCACTGTAATAGTTTAAGAGATGATTCTCATCCTCATTAGTGTTGGTCTGAGGGGCTGTGGTGTTCTGGGCCTCTTGGTCCAGCTTCAGCTTTGATGTCTCCTGTACAGTTGGCTTCTGCTGCCTGTTTCTATTGGTCGGCTCAATCGGGAGATCCAAAGCCACTGGGGATTTACTGGAGCTATGGCTGGAGCTATGGAGGACAATAAACATGACAGTCAGTGAGTTGTGACGTCTACATTCTGGGCCTCACTTGAAGCATTGTGAAAAGAAAACATGGCGTTAAATGAAAGCAAAGACAGAGTTTTAAAGTGGACACTGGGGTCTCTATTAAATGTGTCTTAGATGAAGAGAACCTTGATAAAAAAAACACATCATAAAATAATTTAAAACAGCGGCATCCTGCAGATATACCTCGGTTGGCTGAGAAACATGTCCTCAAAATTGTCACTGTAATAGTTTAAGAGATGATTCTCATCCTCATTAGTGTTGGTCTGAGGGGCTGTGGTGTTCTGGGCCTCTTGGTCCAGCTTCAGCTTTGATGTCTCCTGTACAGTTGGCTCCTCCTGACTGTTTCTATCGGTCGGCTCAATTGGGAGATCCAAAGCCACTGGAGATCCACTGGAGCTATGGCTGGAGCTATGGAGGACAATAAACATGACAGTCAGTGAGTTGTGACGTCTACATTCTGGGCCTCACTTGAAGCATTGTGAAAAGAAAACATGGCGTTAAATGAAAGCAAAGACAGAGTTTTAAAGTGGACACTGGGGTCTCTGTTAAATGTGTCTTAGATGAAGAGAACCTTGGGAAAAAATACACGTCATAAAACTATTTAGAGCCAAGATCTTTAAAGTCTGAGACAGTGTACCAAACTGAGGCATACCTCTCTGTCCCCATGGACTGCAGATCCTCTGGGATTGACTCTGATTGACTTGACAGGATGCTAATACTGGGGTCAGATTTTTCAGTTGCTCCACTGTCATTGGAAGTACTGGATACTTCAAACCTCATCGCTGTCACCTTTTTCACCTGAAAAGACAATCATGGATATTTGACAAGTAGAACTTAAGAGATGAACTGGTTGAATTGTGATAAATGAAAATGTGCATCCCACTGCTCTGACTGCATAGAAAGTCAACTTTTAGTCAGACTTCATGCATATGGTGATGTTCTTTAAACTATAACTGTTTTTCTGAAAATAAAAGTCTGATGAGAAAAACTGGAATTCAAAGGTACGAACTAATTCCACATGGTCTCGACACAGAAGTTTATACGTTACATTACTTACATTCCCATTTCACTGACCATCACAGCCGTTAGTGTTTGTATGAATTAAACCCAAATATGTAGCAGGGATATAGTACAAAAGGATTATACACTCAAACAACTGATTTTAATGCTAAACTAAAACAGCCATTATTTTTCTCATTTGAAAGTCAATTCCAACGTTTTAGGACTGCAGTGCAAACCTTCAACAAATTCAATTCTGCATCTTAATAATTCCAAAAACAGGAAAAAGACACTGAGAACGAGCTTCTAACGGAAAAGAAATTAAACCGCAAATTAAAAGAGATGAAATGAAGAAAAAAAGAAGCAATCTATGCAACTACAGGAGGAAGGATCACCCTCTACCTCTCTCTACAGTTTGGTGTGTTTTTAAGTCAAATCCAGGAAGACAACTTTCAGCTTCCCTACCTCAGGTCTGAATATTTCCACCTCTCCTTCCAGCTCCTCCTGGGAAACACCAGGGACAGATGCTGAAGGTCTGCTCAGTGAGAGGTGGGTAGACGTCTCATGATCCTCCTCTGAACTCCGGACACTATGCTTGTTGATCTGATAGGAACAACTGCAAGAGAGTGAAGACATTGAAAATGTCATGAATTCAAAGTTAGCATCTGCTACTTCAGGTTTACACATGTGCTGTGAGAATGTGCAGGGAAAGTAAAAGGGAAAAGTCAAACAAAAAAACAAGATTCCTGGTGAATAAATTAAAATTAAATGGCCAATTTGTGGGCCTTGGTTAAGATATAACAAGATATAACACAGACAGAGGTAGGCTAGCAGTTTCCCTCCGCTTCCACTCATTATGCTAAGGTATTTGGATAAATTGATTTTTCAGGGATTTTACATTAAAATACTGCTAATTTTGCATGAGGATCATGCAACAGGTGCAGCAGCCTCTTAAAAATGTTACGTTAAACCAAATTATCCCTGAATTCTATCAATCAAAAGGGTTGAAATCAAATGGAAATATGGATTCAGTTCTGTGTTCTAATCATACCACAAACACATCCATCATACAGAGGAAGTACCAACGTAGGAACACAATAAGAAAGGACAAGCACAACTTACACATGATGCTCATTCTTATCTGCGTAGTCCTTAGCCGACAGTCCTTTGTTATCTTTAAGTGTGACATCAGCTTTAAACTGCAGCAGCAGGAACAACATGTCGCTTTTCCCATTGGCAGCAGCCATCATGAGCGGAGATCTGAGAGGAAAACCACAAAATTAAAACTCCTAGAAAGTCAGTTGAAGTTTTTAAGTCCAAAAACATTTCCAGAGCTTGACACCAAGCTAGCATTTAGAGATGGGGGGGGCAGGTTAGCATAGACTTATGCACAGATTAACAGTCCTTGTTTATCTAGTCTGGCTCCAGAACTGTTTTGTTGACTTAAAAACGTCAGACTTTCCATCAACATATGGAAGAGTAGCTGATGACGGAATTTTCTTTCAGCTTATAAGACATGTTATCTCTACTGATGATATTAAGTACTGACCTTTGGTCTTGGTCCACAAAGTTGACATCAGCGCCCCCCTTGAGGAGAAACTCCGCCATCTCTTTGTGACCCTCAGCGACTGCCACAGTCAACGGGGTGAATGCCTCCTAAAAATGACAACACAATCAACACACAGCTGCATTAATTTGTGTTATCAGAGCAGCAGCGACTCATTTGATGCCAAATATCCAATAACAGGGCTACATAATGTTGGAAAAGTTGACACTGCAATAGATGAAACCTCTATTTGTGAAGCATCTTAGCTCATAATTCAAATAAATGTGGTCTGTATTAAGCAGTGATATCTCCTGATGTTAGGTCTGAAAAAAAAACACCTTAATTGGTGCATTGATGTCGGCCTTATGCTCCAGCAGCAAGGCAGCAATAGAAACAGATGGGATGTTTGCTGCTAAATGAAGTGATGTTCTGCCATCGACGTCCACCAGGTTTGGATCGGCGTCATTCTCCAGCAGGATGCGTACACATCTCTCATGCTGGCACTGCACTGCCTGATATAGTGGAGAAACAACGTGTGAGGAGAGAAACCAACAATGATTCATGTCAGCTTTAAAAGAAAGACTCATCATCCAGCATTACCGTCATTAAGGCGGATCTCTTCTGACCGTCACACAGGTCGACGTCGGCCTTAGACTGGATGAGGAACTCAACAACCTCAGCATGTCCTCTGATGCAGGCGATATGAAGAGCAGTTCTGGAAGCGTAAAGGAGATCATTTCATCATCATTCATTATATGCAAGAATTCTTAACTATTTTATAGTTATTTATAACACAGGCCTTCGTCTGTTACATCCAAACTGCTTGTTGTTTTCATTAGAGATACGGATTCTCTTTGTTTTGTGTTTCCATTGGATTCTGATACCTGACCTCTGATCAGCAGGTACCAACACTTTTATGTGTTTTTGTGTGTTTTGATACAACAACAACAACAAAAAGAAGCTGTTACCAGCTCATTCAATTGACCCATGTTATGTTACAGCGGGTTCATGGTCAAAGTGTCACATGTACGTCTGATTCAGAGATCAAATGACAAATGAATAAAAGGGACTTATGGATATGTTTGTAAAACTAGTAATTAGTAAATGATTAATTCATTTGTGCTTTAATATTTTGGTCAATGGTCTTAAAATTGCATTATTACATATTCATAATTCATTAAAATGATAATCATCACCACAGAGACATGTGGTGCATTCAAATTGTTGTAAATTATAGTTAAATCAGCACAATAGGGGATTCCTTTCAGAAACTGAGTGACAGTCAGCCTTATGAAATTTCAATGACAAAACTAATATATAACTAATGTGAATGCTGGATGTTGAGGTGAAATATGAAAAATATGAAAAATTGATGAAGTATGAAAACTACAGAAAGTTAATGTGACTGATGTCTTTGTGACAACAATAAAAACAATGTTGTTCTTGTACAACAATAATATTTTAACAGGCTTTATTAGAATCGGTTCTGTTTATGTGAATGGCTGCATTTAACTTTGGGAGGACAATTTAACATTTTCAAATCAACTATGGTGTTTAAGAAATCCTATCATTATATCCTGTTTTAACGGCTGATAATGGGTCCCTCACCTGTTCTTCTTGTCAAGTTTATTGACGTCCTTTCGTTTGATCAGTTTTTCCAACTTTTTCAGATTAGCCGCTGCAGCAGCTTTGTGAAGTTTCCCGAGGTCTTTAGCTTGGATCTCGTAGCCGTCAGAAGGTTTACTGTCTCCCGCAGGGGCGGCAGCGGAAGGCCGCCTGGGGCGCCTAAAAAAGTCAAGTATTCGCTTCATTGTTGTACAGCAAAACTGAACGATGCTGTGGTTTCAAAAATAATTAGCAGTCGCTAAAAGTGTCTCCTGTAAGAGAAAGAAAGACGTACAAAGTGAATTAGACACTAAAACGGTCAATGAAACAAATAATGTGCTAGATATGTGGTAGAATTTTATGTCACACGTTACATCCCCAATTTAAAAACTTCTACATTTGCTTACTGTCAGGTAAAATATTGTCCAATTTTCTATATTTAATCAAAGATTGTACAAACAATTAATAACTAAATATTACCTGTTAGGATGTAAAGAAGGCAAACGTCAGCGTGGGACTCCTTTAAGCCCACCAACATGAAAGTCACTGACGTGACGTGACGTGACGCTGCCTCGGTGACTTGACGCTGCCTCGGTGACGTCCTTTGATCGTTTTGTTTTGGTACGGAAGTGTATCGCATTCAATGGCTTTGATGTACAAAGTCATTTTTATAAATTCTTCTCTACTCTGTGTGGCTCTAATTATAATCATACAACACGTGAGGACTTCATCAATATTGTAAAAGTAATGACTCCACAAATATCTGGCGACTGTGATAAACCTATATCCAAATCTGAAATGGCTGCAGCTGTCGACAAAATGAGAAAAATACATTGGAATTCATATGACTAAAAATCTCAAAGAACAACAATAAAACAACTTCAATCCTAAAATACAAAAAACAAAAAATATTTTCAATATGTGGCTTCAAAGAGATTTATCCATGTTGGGCAGAGTCCTTTTGAGTGAAGCGGACGGTGTGTCCAGATTTGTTTATCCGGCTCTCTCTCTCTCTTTAAACAACAATCCCTCTGTAAAGAACTTCTTAACACCTTTTATCAATCTTGTTTGGAAAAAACAAATGTCATCATTTAAAGAAGGAGAGTTTAGCTCCACCTAGAGGTGAAGGAGGCTTGGAGGTATTGGACATTATGGACATAAATTATACCTTCAAATTAAAATGGATAAAAGAATATTTGAAAAATCCGGAATCCATATGGTTTTTCATACCTCAGACTGTTTTTGGTAAGATGGGAGGATTACATTTTATATTAATGTGTGACTACGATGTCAAAAAATTATCACAGAAATTGTCTAATTCCATCAACAGGCTCTTACAGCAGCAAAATAATTTTAAAAAGTTATACTTTCACTTGATAAGAAGTATTTGAACACAGTGAGGTGATGACGAAAAACTTGGAGGATGCGGGCATCGATCCCGCTACCTCTCGCATGCTAAGCGAGCGCTCTACCATTTGAGCTAATCCCCCGTTCTTCTGAACAAAGAGTAAATAAGATCAGAAAAAATCTGTAAAGTGTAAAGTACAGGTAGTATCTGCGATAAAACGTCTTTATGTCCACAGACACCAACTAAACCCACGTATAAGCGCGTAAAACACGTGAAAATAAAAGCTTATCAGCGACATCGTCCACAAAATCGCTGTCATCCACGTCCGAGCTGGGTGCTGCGTCTCCGGGGTTCCCACTACCGCTGGACGAAGGAGGAGACGCACCGGGGCCGGTCTCGGTGGGAGCCGGTTCCCCGATGCTGCCCAGCAAGGCCGCCGGGTTTGCCGAGTGACTGACCCCCAAATAGAGTTACAGATGTCGAAATTTGGCCAGTCCATACGCCCTCTGCCATTTCTGCCATTATGGTCCTTTCTTCCTCAGGGATTTCCTCTCGAGCAGCGGACCGTCCTTCACCGCGCTGATCGTGTGGCTGTTGATCTCTTCGTCAGCGCGGAGGACGAAGAGAGCACGGATCTGCCGGTCTCTCCGGTTGGTGGTAATCTTCTCTGCTTGTTCTGCATTTAACAGACTTCCTGTTGCTGCCTCATATTTAAATGCCCCGGGGGTAGGTCGCACACCTGAACACGTCACCACAACGTCACACCCGTTCCGAAACGCCGGGGCACTTTATTCAGAACAAGCTGACACCCCATCACTTTATTGCATTCAGACAAACGTCGGGGCGGAATAAAGGTGCAACAAGCCCGGAATGAAAACGCTGTCTGATTGGGGCTGTAGGAATTTATTTTTTTATTTGAACTGTAATTTTCACCACAAAATATAGATCATCAGAAGGTAACATAAGGAGAAAAACACAGATTGAGTTGTAAATCATTAAAAAAACCACCAACAACACTGGGTCAGCAGTGGTGAAGGTCTTGGAGTTCATGGAGCTCTGGTGTAAATTTAGACCTTAACAGAAAAACCTTTAGACTCTACTGATAAAGAAGGTTGGCTCAGTGTTTTAATACATCTGATCTGTAAATGTGTCTCTGGTGAGGGGGTTGGATCATTTTAGACAGCAGTGGTCAGTAAAAGTAGACTTTCAGGGTGGATTTATGAAAAACACTAATATCTATTGTATTGATCTATTTAAACTGGTATGAATTGTTTATTATAAACACTTGATAAATTGTAGATTTTGCCAATAAACCTAATATACAATGAGGTTGTTTAATTTTTCTTCCAACTGTAGGTTTACTTTAGTGTGGACCACATTGTTCCATTCATTAAAAATCAACCACAACCTTTTATTTCACAACTGTTTATTTATTCAAAACCCAAAAGATGAGTGCTGTGTAGATGTTTACATGGTCAGACGACAGCCAGTTTGCAAAAATAAAAACAGCCAGGAATCCAAGGAGACTGGTGGTTTAACTGGAGGCTAATGATGACCAGTCAACTGGTCACAGATCTCTTTATACTGGCTTTCCTCCACACTACAACTCATACAGCCAGAAACAGCAAATTAAAAGTGTAATAAAAAGCTATGATGTGAGAATTGTTATTCAGTGTCTGGCTCCCTTATATTTCAGAATAAAAGGTTAGAACTGCTACAATCTATAACCGTGTCGTCAGTCTGTCTTCATAAGATACGACCGCAATTAACCAGGATGAAATCTCCACACAAAATACACACATGTACAAAATATCACTCATTCACAGTCAATTTTAACATTCTCATGCTCAGATATGTTGCTGATCAATAACGGATAATCGCAGAGCACTGATCGTGCGCCTCGTTTACATCAACATCTGCACATGCCATGAACTCAAGTCATGTACAGTAGGCTTTGCACCAAGTTATGCTACAGAAAGGTACTCTAAATGAAATATAAGTTAAATAAATAAGAAACTGCAGTTAAAAAGTTTGTTTTAGTAGCTCTGGGAGTGTCCTGTTGGCACGTCGGAGCAGGCTTGTTCTAATCGACGAATCACAGCGCACCAAAGGCTAATAAATAAACTCCATAATGAGCAGAGATGCCGTTCTCTCAGAAATCACAATATTTACAGACTTAACTTTTGCCTTAACGACCTCCAAGCCTCACTCGGCTCTGCTTTACTCATGCTGAAATAACTGGGATATGTCCTATGTTAGGCAGGTAGGGAGCAGCAGGTGATGATGTCATTGTGTGTGACGGCCGGAGGGTGGATGGGGGGGAGGTTGCAAACAGATATACTTATGAGAAACGAAGGAAAAGACAGACAGAGAGTAGGTGAGTATTTCTAGAGCGTGCAGAAAACAAATGAGGGCTAAAAGAAAAGGAGAGAGACGACAGGGGGGGAAATGAAGGGTTCAGTATTCATCCTGGTCCAGGTGGGCTTGTTCATCGAGGTCGTCGTCCTCCGGAGGTGCAAAGCCTTCCTGAAAAACAGACGAAGAGATGTTCAGGTTTTCTTCTTTATTTTCCTTTACTTTTTGATGTCAGCACACCTCCACCAACAGGCAAGACATGTGCACCATCAGAATGGCTTCCCTCACGGTTGTGGCGATTTTAAAAATATGGGGGGAAAAAACATGGATCCGCCTGCTTATCTGGATCTACTCCAACATTCAATGGTTCCTTCTTTGGGACAATGATCACTCTTCCAGTTTCATGGTAGTCTGTCAATTACTTTTTAAGTGCAATTGACAAAAACAGTCCAAATATTACATATTGCAATGTTCAAAAAGTAGAAAAAAATCCCTCAATCTGCTCCATTTAATGGGATCCTGTCTCACTTTTAATGGTTTCCTCCTCCCTCCATCCCTACACTCTGTCCTGGAAGCTGTGGTCCTCAGACATTGGTCTGCTTTCAACCCCCCCCCACACCAAACTGCAAACGTTTGGAGACAGAGATTATTATTATTATTATTATTATTATTATTATGATTATAATTATTATTATTATGATTATTATTATTGGGATTATTATTAGGATTATTATTATTATTAGGATTATGATTATGATTATAATTATTATTATTCCACTTTTTCGCCTCGTAACTAGTCTCGCAGTTTATTTTATCATTGTTCTGTTTATTTATTGTACCTCAATTTCATCCATCCAAGGTTGCCACGGACTGACGCACACAAACACCCAACCTACAACAAATTTTGCTGTCTGCCCTGTACATAATGTCTTTTTTTGTGTTAATGTTGTTTTTGTCTCATGCAGTTAAATTTAAAAAAAGTGTTTATATCTGAAATCGTAAACACAGAAAATCTACTTGGTTCGATTCAAAAACACTCGTTTACTCTTCGGCTGTCACGTGAGAAAAATGACCAATCAGATAATGGATGCCCCTGGCCTATTGTGAGCCAGATCTCACCATTTTTAAGAAAGTGAAAAAAGTTCCTGGATCTGCCCCTTTATCTGGATCCACTCCAGACCTCTATGGGTCCTTCCCTGTCACATTCCAAACATCCTTCCAAGCTCCATGAGAATATGTCAAGTGTTTTTTTGTGTAATCCTACTAACAGACACAAAAAAAAACAACAGATGCCGGTGAGACATGACCTCCTTCCTCTTAAAACATGTTCCCAGGTCTTACTGTCCGTACACTGAGACATCTCTACATCCTCTACAACACCGTCCGTTAGAAGCCTTTGTGACTTTTAACACAGCTGCTCTCATGAAAACATACCAGGGCACCAAAGCAGGTTCTTCAACCGTCTCTACAGTAACTCTGTACTTGTTGCTGATGAAGAATAGTTACCTCTGTTGCGTAGAGAATATCGATTATCCTGCTGAGGACGGGGTTGTTTTCACTCTCGTGTTCCTGACAGATCAGCTCGATGTCCCGTAGTTTGCTGAAGTAGAAGTCTCTCTCCTTCTCCAGTCCATCTACAGTCAGCTTCAGTTCCATCACCTTCGAGAGGAAAAAGTGAGGCAGCATGAAGCTAAATGGAATCCAGCCATCATTTATTTTTATTACTCACACACTTTGACATGTTCCTACTGTGACATGTCAACATTTATTCTAGGGTTAAACCTGTTTAATTTTATTCAAACCAGCTGAACCGGTATTTATCAGGTGTGGGTGGAGAGAGCTAGCAGCATTAGCTAGTTAGCAGGGATGCCAGGATAGCAGATTAGCTCAGAGCAACAGAGAGCTGTCTCCATATGTTTTGTTGTGATGGTGAGGGTTCTCTGTCTGACGGATACAAGACTTCCTGCATTACTTTCAAATTAAAAGCCCTGCAGCGTTGAGATATCGTCTGATTGATCGACTGTCGGCTTTTTCCTGCAACAAACTATTGTTATTATATCAGCCTTTAAAAAAATCCACTATGTGTCAATCTCTAATCTATGAACATGATTAAAAAGTGGTGACACAGATGATGTGGTTCGAGTACGTAGCCCTCCTTCAACTCTACCTGTTGATTTAGCTCCATGATCTCAGCGTCACTGCCCCCGTTTCTAGACAAAGATGGATTCTTCCTCAAAGCTGGAGTGTTGTGTTGGACCCGCTGTGGTGTTGGCATGTTTTTAGGAACAGTTGGAGATGTCCTCTGTGGTCCTGGAGGGATCAGAGATGATCAAAAACATTCATCATGTGCATTAAAATGGATCTGCTGCATTTATACTGGCTTTGCAGCATTGTAGCGATGGATAGAGCACATTATAGAGAGCTGATGTGCCTTATGTAAGAGAAAGGATTTAAAATTGATTTAGCAAAAGACACAAATGTGGATTGCCAGATTTTTCTAAGGCCAAATTAGAAATAAAAAATGCCTGAATGAGAAAAACCTATGTCCTCTATAAGTGCTTCAGCAGATAAACTGATTCCAAAAAACTCAAAACATGCATTATCACAGTTTGGAAAATACATGGAGTCAACCTGCCCATTTACAGCACACTGCTCACCAGTGACTAAGGCCCCGTTTACACGACAACGGTTTACTGAAGACGGAAAAGTTTTTCTTTCGCGTAAAAAAAAAGTCTGTGTTTGTACAAATTTCCCTGCTCTGATGTGCTTTCAGGCTGCCCGGACAAATCAAACAGACCCAACAGATTAAGCAAATTAAAAGTAAAAAAACAGTTACATATGAAAACGTTGTCGTACGCATGCCAGGACAGAAGATGGCAGTGTAACCTTTCAAAATAAACACCACCGAATAAAATCACAGAAGTGATTCAGCAAATCAAAAGCATTAAGAAACTCACCAAGAGTGTGCAGCAAAAACAAAACCACACAGTCCAACAATATTATTTTTTTGTTGTTCTGTCCGCGTACGAGAATAAGGCAGGAACCGTAACAGCTATGTGTGAAGCGAGGCTGTGTCGTCATTGTTTTCACAGGAGTTGCATTTTGCCCATTTTTTACACAGCGGAGGTAATGGTGGCGTTTTTCAGAAGATTACACTCTGGACCCTGTTTTCAAAAGTTTGCGTTTTAAGGCCCCCAAAACGTTGTTGTCGTGTAAACGAGTGGCCAAAATGCAACAAAAATTTACCATTTTTGGGTAAAACCGTTGTCATCTAAATGCCCCTAAGTCACAAAGCAGGCTTCTAACACACTACAAGTCAAATTAGGTTGTTCATCATGATTTCCAAGCTGACAAACTTTAGACATAGCAAGGCCGCTCAGACTGACATTACTCTTGTTAGTGAAATGAGACAAATCAATCATCACTCATTACAGGACTCAGTATCATCGATCCAAACCAGGCACTTAATTATGACTGCAAAGTAACTGATCTATATCATTCTTATTCTTCTACTCTATTTTGCAGTCCCAGGTTCCTGCTCTGCGTCTCTCTTTGCATGCACCTTCTGATCCTCTGAACCCGGGGCGACCTTTCCGGTCTAATTGGGGCTGGATGTCGGGCCGGTTCTCCTTGGTGGTGGGGACATTTGGACTATTGGGCCCCTGGGGGCCCCGGGCCGACGGATTTGTCCTTGGTCTTGTGGGTGGCCTCGATGGGTGCTGACTGGGGTGCTCAGGGCTCCTCTGGGGGTGTGGGTTGGGTGGGGCTCCTGGGCTTTCACCTGTCGCTGCCCCCTCCCTTCCCTCCCTTTCCCCCCTCCCTTCCCTCCCATGCTCCCTTAATGCACTTCACTAGCTTAGTACACAATCATACACTAGAAAGGGGTGTAGCTTGACCTCCAATTTTAAATCCATTCCACTTATTCCAATACACACCTAGCTGGGTTTTCACTGGGAGATTCTGAAGACTTATTCACAAGATTAGGGCTGGTCGGGGGACTTCCTGGGCTCTGGGCCTGTTCGTTGTGCCTGGGTCCCTGTGGTGCTATGGGTTCTGTGTCCCGGGTGCTCTTGCGGCTTGGGGGGGTGGGCTTGGCTATCTGGCCTCTGTTAGACTTTGAGGGGGGCCCTTTGCACTGGTTGGGGTCTTGCTGCATGAGCGTGGGCCAACACTCCAGCAACCACTGAGAGCTGAGCTTCAGTGTTAATTGGGCCCACCAGTGGCTGCTCTGCAAGTGTTTGTGGCCGACATCACCGCTCGGTGGTTCTTGGGACTCTTTAGGTTCTGGGCTGGCTGGGGGTGTTTGGAATATAAACCGCTATCATTACTGCATGTCTTTTCAGTACTGCTTGTCCTTTTGTCCTTGTCTGTCTTGTTTTGTCTATGTGTTTCACACATGGTGGATCAACACCCTCTTTGATGTGAGATGGGTATTAGTTCCAAATAAAACATAATAGGCTAGTTTTTCAAGGAGGGCTGGTATAGGTCACACACACACATTCACACACGCAGGGATTCATACCTACTCTGTGTCATGTTGCGTGTGAATGCCGGGCAGTGAGATGGATCTAGGAGTCATTTAGTGAATCGTGCTGCTCACACCACTTGCTTGCTTGCGAGCCATCCAAAGCTCAGGAACAGCGTGCAGCAGAGGCAGAACTGATAGGTTTACCTGGATTTCTCTTTGGTTTGTGGGTAAAGTGATCACCTGGGTTGGGGGCGGGGGCCACGTCCTGCCCCTGTCTGGCTAGTAAAGGCTCGTACTCCTTCCCGTCGTAGTTAGCGTCGAAGAACTTCTTGAACCACTGCACGAATTCGAAGTTGTCCTGGAACTTCCCTTTTACAAGCTTTTCTACGGGAATTATCTGGTGGATGGAAACAGGAAATTAAACAATGAATATGATGAAAAACATAGTGGAAATCACTAAATATGATAAAAGGATTCTGACTTTGTCGACGCTCATCCTTTTAAAAGCTGCCTGAAGAACTTTGAAGTTGTGTATAAATTCGTGCTCCAGCTTGGCTTGAAATTTGACCTTCTTCAGAAGGATACAACCTGGAAACAACATGTCCATGAACTGGCAGTATGCCGCTCCTGGAAAACAGAGACAAAGCAGTTAGGCTACGTTTACATGACAAGTATCATTGATCATTCTGATGTTCTGCTCAGATCAGATCTGGTTGTGTTGACGGTTCATAATCCCAGGGACCTGTATCAGACATGTGATCATTGATACGTTTTTACACGAGTCATCTGCATCACCAACAACAACAAACAGGACGATGGTCGTAGTCGGTTGTGATGATATATCTAGTAAATACAAAGCAGTAAAAGCGGAGGTAATGATGTACTCGGCGGTGGTCTGTGAGGTCATTATACATCACGTCATGAGGACAGAGAGTTTTTTTCACTTTTTCACTTCACTTTTTTCTTCTTCGTTGTATTCGTACATATATTTCTCGTGCCTTGCTTGAACCGTAGCTACACTGACCCCAACCATTTCGGGTGGTATTGCTCAGTTTCGTCCGTCTCATCTGTATCCGTAAGCTCCCTGAAAACATGCCCAAATACGTAAGAAATGAATGCAGAAGATGTTCGGAAGGCTTCGTCTGTATCTGTATGCATGTTTGACGTAGAGCAGAAATAGGACTTCATACAGCCTGTTCAAGCCAGGACTGTTGCACCTATGTTACTTCATCCCCTATGTATTTTAACACGGAACAAAACAATGGCAGCATGCCGGCGTTCCACAAGCAAAACAGGCCTGACATGTTACACAGCAGCATTGGCGTCAATTGTGAAGTTTTAATATGTTTCAAGCAGTGTTTTGTAAAAAAAACAAACACGTGGCAACAAGAATCATTTAGCTTCCCGTTACATGGCGGTTGATCTCGTCTTCTGCTTGGATGGTAAGGAGCTCCTGGACGTCATGCTGTCCACCCAATTTGAGACCTTTTCTTCTTTGGGTTAGCTGCTAACTGCTATTAGCTGCTTTTTAAATCTTCTGGTTGTGGGTTGTACACATAACACATCATCAACATGTCACACCCCTGTCCTGTCCTACCGCCTCACTCTGTTGATTCGGTTTTGCGACTACCGCGGCTGGCAGAACAACACTGACCCCCCATTACACCTTCGTAACGTTTGTACAGAACGGTGAGGCCTAATAAAGTGTAAAGGAGTTGTTAATTTGTTGTCTGGCTCTGATTCATCTGTTGAGCAGTCCTCTAGCCGTTAGCCTTTAGCCTTACCTGAACAGAGCTGTTCGATCTTTGTGTAGGTGAGATGCAAAGAGTCGTTGACCCATGCCAGCATGTCATGTCGGCTGAGGTTGTCAATGGACACAGATGTGGAGTACACATTCACTGCCATCCCCTACCTGAAGCAAACCACAAAGAAGAGGGGAGAGTCATTCAGTTTGTCTGTTAGCTGAATCTCTCAATCTTTCAAAGAACAATCAATCACATTTCAAACTGATTACTTCATCAGTCTTTGATTGGCCACTGTATGTAAACATGCAACACGTGTTCTCATTATATAATCAGGTGGGGTCCCCTCCATCTTTCAAGATATCCTCCTGACCTTCACCCTAACCTTCACCCAACCTACCAGACATCCTGGCCTCATGCTCATGATTTCTCCTCAAAGTCATTCCAGTTGAGAAGTTGACTGGTGGAAGCCCAGTTCCCAGTTCTATGGTTCGCAAGGCGTCCGATCATCACAGATTAATCTGTGTGTGTTGTTACTCACCCAATAGTCATGGGTCCCCCGACCGAACACACCCCTGGATTGCTCCCCCTTATTGGCAAATATTTTAAATCGTTTAATGAAGTAAAAAAAACACCAAACAGTCCTGTGTTCCAGGTTCACTGTGAGGATTTCTTTCTGTGATTTTAAACCTATCATTTCTGGGTGATTTGGACAATTGATTGTGCAAAGTAAGCTCAACTTAAGCTTTGATTTGTGACAGGTATTTCTTGATTGTTTTGTGACATTTTATAGATGGATACAGGAGAAGTTACATCCCTAAATAACAAGTTGGTGTATTGGCGGGAATTTGGCGACACAATATGTATCACGATACAGAGGAAGTGATTCAACATATACTGCGATATTGTAGGAAAAGTGTTAAATTGTGATTTTTTTAAAATCTAGTTTTAGGAAAACTAATTATATTAAAAACAAACTAAGTGGAATTTATCAGAATTCCTGTAACACCCAACATTAGATCACTACTTTTGGTGCAGTCTGAGCGAAGGAATTTGACCAGTTAACAAAAATAAAGTAGATAATTTAAGAAATAAAACTAATATAGTTAAAAATCAATACAGTGTTTTTGAGAATCAACACAGTATAACAGAATATCACGATTAGGGGTAGAACAATTGATCATTTTGGTGGATTAACCCCTGTGTGGCGTTCGGGTGTTTTCTGAAAGAAAAGTTATGTAGTTAATTATTTTTTCAACCTGACACTCATTGGTTGTAGGTAATTTTCTGTGAAGAACCTGTGAAGAACACATTCTCATCAACTTCTATACATTTATATTATATGTGGTGTTCAAGCTTATGAAAAGTGTGGGAATTATCAATGAATTCCATCAGAAATAAAAATACAACAAAATAATATTCAAAACATGAATTAATAAAAAGTTTCTAAACACTGAAAATTTACTTTCATCTGCTGTGTTTCTGTCTTCAACAATTGGCCCCACATGAATTGGTTCCCCTA
The DNA here is from genome assembly GCA_037577475.1 of Chaunax sp. Z400. Lineage (NCBI taxonomy): Eukaryota > Metazoa > Chordata > Actinopteri > Lophiiformes > Chaunacidae > Chaunax > Chaunax sp. Z400. The sequence continues at coordinate 1,755,052 of CM075194.1, read as the reverse complement.
TGCGGCCACGCCAGTTTAAAAATTCTGGACACGCCCCTGGAGAGGCCTCTCATTTAATTCATCTGTTTGTCAGAATCAGCAAACAGATTTTTGACTGTGAGCACAGCAGCTGAGAAGCATCTTTGGTTTCAGGTTTAATCTGCAGACGTGTTGTGAGCGTAATCCTGCCCAGATTAAACATCCTGACGCTGGTGAGCAGCATCTGGCAGCAGCTGCTTCGCTCTGCTCACTTTGCCTGACATGTTGGTGTCATGTCACAATCACACCTTCCCCTGCAGTTTAAGGTCCACATTAACACAGGTGAGACATTAAAGATTAGGAAGGTCACAGCAGGGAGAAATGAGTCACATATTTACAATAATAGTGAACGTGCAGCATCTGTAGGAGCCTCGTTCACAATTACATGATCACAATTACAATTAGGGCAAATCCATGCGGGTTCAGATCTGTGGACCTGCAGCGGGTGTCATTTTTCTAATTATTATTGCATCGACGCCTGAAAGAGATTCTCCAGAACCCTTCCACTGCAGCTGCAGACCAGCCAATGGGCGGAGGGCTGACATTTCAGGCCCGAGCTGAGAACAATAAATGTGGCCGGTGACTACGACTAAGAGCCTCTCGGTTAAAAAAGCCGCAACGCTGGTTCTGCTAGCGGCCCCCTCTACAGGCCTCCCGGAACACCTCCGGACTGCCAGCGCACCGGACTGGGAATAAAACATCGCTCTCCTCCTGCAAAGAGAAACCCCGCAGCCACCGCCGGTCGGTAGACCCTTCATGCGGTCATACTCACTGTATTCGCGGGTGTCCGTGTTGCTATCACGCCGGCGGTGCTCCTGCTGTCAGCGCCTCGTCGTTGCGGTGCAGTGCGTGGTAACGGGCCGCCCTGTCTGGGGCTGCAACAATCCAGCTCCCACCGCGCATGCGCCCGACTCCATGCTGCTAAAGGTTCATTATAAATAGGACTTTGGCTGCAGAGACACATGATGTGTGTGGTTGGATTTAGTGAGGTCAGGCTGGGGTATCAGCAACAGCGCTGGAGGAAGTATTCAGATTACTTTCTGGAGTAAAAGTGCAAATATAAATACAGTTTAAGCAGAATTATTCAAACCCCACTGTTTATTATGTTTATTGGCAAAATATTTATCACCTGTTCAATAACCAGATCAATCACCAACAGTTTAAACAGATCAATAATCAGATATTAAAGTGTTTCCTGACTCCTCAGTCTCTAAATGATCCTTAATGACCAGCGTCTCTAGTTCTCTGTAGACCCTTTAGCTGCTATGACCTGCTGCAAACCTGATGCATATCCAGACACCAGCTTCTGGCAGCGTTCCTGAGGTATCTTAGCCCATTCCTCATGGACAAAGGCCTCCTGTTCTGGAATATTCCTGGTTTACCTGCTGCAACCACCTTCTTCAGATCCCACCAGAGCCTCACTGATCCACCGCCACGCTTCACTGTAGGCTGTTCTTTTCAGCATCAGCTTCATTCTTCCTCCTCCAGACATACCGCTGATCCAGAGGCCCCAAAACTTCCAGTTTGGTTTCATGGCTCCACAGAACAGCATCCAGAACTTCTGGGTCTGATCTGGATGGTTCTGAGCTACTGGAGCCCACTTTTCTGGAGCTTCTGGGTCAGCAGTGGTGAAGGTCTTGGAGTTCGTGGAGCCCTGATGTAAATTTAGACCTGAATAGAAAAACCTTTGGGACTCTACTGATAAAGTAAGTCTATGAAGGTCTCAGTGTTTTAATACATCTGATCTGTAAATGCAAATGTATGTATCAAATCAAAAATCATTACATTAAATGTGATTCTTTACATTGAACTTGCAAGATAAAATTAGATGGAAATTTTAAATGTAATTAAAATACTGAAATTTAATATTTAGGGCTTTTTTATTGTGGAAAATAAATGTAGATGAATAAAGAGAACAATATAAACCTTCTGATGAGGCATAAAACAGAAGCACTAAATCAAAGCAGTTAATAGGTGAGTAATCAGACACAGGAGTCACATGAAGATTTCTTTGTGGTTTATTTGCACTCAGATCATGTGACAAAGAGCTGCAACAAAAAAACAAGAGATGACGGAAGGATTTTAATGTGACGACACATTGTTCAGCACCAGTGTAGAGAAACAGACAATGATGTCACACCATGATGAGTCTAAACATGATCAAACCACAAAAATGACTAAAATACAATTAAATTACTGTTTTTCACAATGTGCAACTAAAACAAGCAACAAAACACAGCAGTCTTAGATCCTGGTAGTTTTAACAGTCGTTAGATCTTTGAACCGGATGAAGGATTTTAGTTTAGTTTTCAGAGAAAAGAACTGAGCTAACACTAAAAACATGTGACATACATGAAACTATGACGTGGCGTCAGAGATGTCATATATGACATGACATTATTTCTGGAATGCGAAATGCTAGAGACGTACTTTTTGTTGCCTAGAGCTGCAGTAAACACAAACCTACATACGTCAGTGTTTACCTGGTAAATAAAGACAGGTCTGCTGAAATCGATTTCGTCCAGCGGAGATCGAGCACCTTCCTCAGACGGTGTTGACGCTAACTCTTTTAGCCTAGAGGCTACAGTGATGATTGCATCTTTAAAAAGGGTGTCAATAACGTCTCTCCAAATCAGTCTGAGATCTTCTGGAGACTTTTTGAGCTGTACGGAGTTATTCTATGTTTGTTAAGAACTAGTCTCCATCTTCTTCAGGTGTTTAGGAGAACGCTGCAGTGCTGTTTTGTGCTGTGAAGCTCCAGAAATGTTTGGTGGACTAAAAAACTTCACCCGACCTTCCATCAAAATGAAGGTGAGGAGATAATAACGCAATTTAAATTTTTGGGTGAACTGTTCCTTTAATTGATGACACACTTCTCTGAATAATAATCTCTCCACCTTCTCCATATGCTGCACAGTGGTGCGTTTAAAGCAGAGTGCATAAAAAGTGCAGACACTACAATACATGAGCGATCAACATGTGTTGGGGGGGGGGGCGTCTCAGGTGAGAAAAAGGCAGTTTGGATGAGACTGTTAGCTCTCTGTGTAAAATACAAAAAAATGCTGCGTAGCATATATCAGTGCTTATTACAGTCGCTATGCTAACATGCACAGTAAACACAGCATAGGTTCATTCACATTTGGTGGGGGTGGAACAGAAGTCTGCTAAAAGTTGTAAACATGATCTGAAATCTACCAGGAAAAAAAAAATCATAAGTAATGAAAAATAAATATAACAAACTTGTTTAAAAGGTTGGGATGTTTTTGATTAACGTCATTCATTCAGCATGGCTCGCAGTAAAAAGACATTTGTGACGTTAAATCATGTAAAAAGGCATCTAAATAGTACATGATACAAGTGCAAAATCTGATGTGTGAGGTAACACATTCATAATCCTACAACGATTATCCGTAAAGGCTCATTTATGCTCAACGTTAAAAACGTCTGCATTCATTTTGTCCGTATTTGTGCAGATTTTCTGAAATCTTATGGATACAGACGAAACAGAGCAGTTATGTAGTCATAAGACGAATATCTACTGACACGATGAAGAAGACATTTAAAAATGACAGAATGTTTTAATGAGAGATTCTGGGACCTGGAAATAAATTTAAAACATCTATAAGATTAGTGTTAATTCTGTTATCAATGTTTTAATGTAGTCTGAGCCACATGATCCTGTTTTTAATCCAGGTTTAAAAGTCTGGACATTTTAGTCTGATTGTATCAAAACCGTCAGTATTTTAGTCCAGTTTAATAAAAGTGTTGACATTTGAGTCTTTTCTAAGACATCAGGTTATTATTAACATTTCAGACCAAACCAATATTTTTGGTCATTTTCCTCTGATTTCACTGATTCCACATCAGATTGATCTGATCATGATCTGATAAAAACAGACTGAATGATTCAGAATGCAGCTTTGCACAAAGTGTCTGGTCTGATGATGTCACTTTAAGGAATACATGCAGACATGGAACATGATCTGATTGGCTGATTTATTTTGAACCACGCCCAGCTCCAAGCGAGCCGGGCTGACCAGCTAATAGATATTTTTCAAACTCACTACAAATTTGTTTGTTGTCAATTTCTCTCATCAGCAAAACAAGTGAAAAAAAACCACTTTTGTCTACCAGTCACTATCTTTTAATGGCCTCCCAGACCACCACCGAATACATGCTGCCTTTTTCTTTGCAGTCTACTCTTTTGTCTCTGCACTGCCCTCTAGTGGATGTTCTGTTTAACATCAACACGGCTGCATCGTTTACTTATGAGCATAAATGAGCCTTTATATGATCCATCAGCCAAAATAATTCACTGCAGACAAATTCTTTATTTGCTGCTTATGAACTTCTGTAGTTCCATCCAGTATAATTACGTTAATGTCGCTCAGTTTGCGACTGTGCTGAGTTCAAAATAAAAACTTAGTTACCTCGACACACATTCTAAGCTTCCAGAAACACAAACGTCTTGCTCGGCCGTCTGTTTCAGCCGTCATTCTTCCAGGTGACTGGTTACCAGATCCCACTGGATCGACCTCCAGGAGGGGCGAGGATCCTGGCCGAGGATCTCTTTGGAATGTTGTCATCGATCTGGGCGCCTGGAGGGGGGAGGGGGGGAGGGGTGTGTGAAAATGTGCTTCAGCAGAGAAACTGGTAGAATTCGTATATAAATCGTATTTTACAGTTTTATTGTTCTCCAAACAACACATTTTATTCTTTATTCTTGTGACAGGACAGGGGCACTTCAGGGGCCAATCAGATTTCAGCTGGGGCCAGCGCCCCTCTGGCCCCGCCCCTGGATCCACCCCTGAGGCTGACATGCATAAACAAACAGAAACAGAAATGTTGACTGATATCTGAGCGGATCTGTTGGTTCTCACCGGACAGGCTGAAGCTGGACTCGTGGAGGTCCCTCTGACCACCGTGTCGGGTGCAGGGGCGCGTCGGAGTATCCAGATCTGGAGCCCCTAAGTCCCTCCTCCCTGAGTTCGCCACCGAAACGACGTCACCGGTGTAGGGCTCCCGTTCCACAGGTTTCACGGCCTGGCACTGGTGGGTCAACCCACACATATATTACACTTACAATGTGATTTATGGAGAACATGTGAACCTATGGAGTAGCCGTATTTATGGGTGATGGAGAATAGAACCAAGAAGGATTACAGTTACACTTAGGTAACAAAAGTACATGCAAGAAGCATCTACTTTACTTTTCTAGTGCACACTTTAGGAAAACCTGTAGTGAGGAGAACAATAAGGAAAAAACAATGAAGGAAGGTAAGAAGGAAACAAAAGAAGAGAAAAAAGATTCAAAGGAAACAAAAGCAATAAGGAAGGCAACAAATGAAAGAAAAAAGATTAGAAGGGAAACAAGAACAAGAAGGGAAGGAAATGAAACAGAAAGAAGAAATATATGAGGTAAAGAAGGAAGAAAAAGAAGTAGGAAAGCAGGAAACAAAAGAAGACAGGATAAAAAAAGAGGAAAGAAGGAAACAGTTTGTATTTCTGGCTGTTTTTGATATAAAACAATAAAAACTAAGCGGATCTGAAGTTCTTGAACTTCCTAAAAGTTTAAAAAGTTCATCTGACAGGAAAGTCACTGAATCTTCATCTTCACTAAAACTAAAAGTAGACAAAAAGACTACATGACAGTAATATACAGTATATAATAATATCATAGAGTAATACTGATGGTCCCTCACACCTTTGCCCTCTGAACCATCTTCTTGTACAGGTAATCTGGGAAGGTCCTCAGGGGGCAAAACTTTCCGGATCCCTCAGCACACGTAAACATCCCGTTTTCATAGACCAGACGCCCACGGCTGATAGTGACCAGCGGTACGCCATGACAACGGAGACCTTCATACAGGTTCACGTCTCCGCCCTGGACCTGGTTGTCCACAGAAATGGTTCTGAAGGCAGAGATGGAAAGAAAAGGATCAGTCAGCTTCGGAGATAAAAGCTGCAGCGAGACCAGAAATCGATGGGCGAATGGATCGAGTTTCATACTTGGATCCCTCGGGGTCCCAGACCACCACATCAGCATCTGCTCCTGGGATGATCCTCCCTTTCCTGGGGTAGAGGTTGTAGATCTTGGCAGCGTTTGAGCTTGTGACAGCGACGAAGCGATTCTCATCCATTTTACCACCAATCTGAGAATAAAAAATGTTTCTAGAATCAGCAAACAAAAAAACTGGTTTAACCCGCCTGTTGTGTTCCGGTCAAATGTGACCGATTTAAATGTTTTCTCTTTAAAAAATGTAGTTAATTTAATCTGTTTGTCATCAGGTTCCATGACTTTGTTCACACATCTGAACATACAAAATAATTTTTGAGAGTTTTTATACATTTTTGGGTGTTTTATTGAACTTCTGTACATCCTTGGAGTTCCCGGTCAAAACTGACCAGTCATTAGAAACGCCCCTTTTTGGCTTCCGTGACAACCCCCACAGGAACCTATCCCCAATAGAAAATTTACCCCATGGGAACCACACCTGTTGGCAATTGTCAAAAACAACCACAACATTGCTTCAATGATTTATACAATTTTCTCACAGCTGTGGTCTATGAAGCTTTTCTGAGGCTTTGTTCACACTTGACTACAGGCCATAAACAGCAAACAACTCGTAATGTTCACAAGAACTTGAGTTGATTAAAGATGAAACACAACATTAGGTTATAATGCATGTATTATTATGGATTTAGAATCAGCTGGAACGGTGAGGCCATTTTTGACCGCCAACACCAAACTAGTAAACAGGAAATAAATACAACAGGAGGGTTAAGGAAGTGAAGGAAGTCCGACGGGAACAGGAGAGTAACACGTACCACTCCTTTCTCCCAGATGACGCTCATGCGGTCCTGAATGCCGGGAAGCCCGTGGGGGATCTTTGTGAAGTCGTCCTTGCCCATGGCTCTCTGTTTGACGGTGAACGGACGATGGTCGGACGCCACGACGTTCAGAGTGTCACTGCGGCCAGACAGACGGAGGATCGCGTTTGTTAGAGCAGAGACACTGACATCCTGTTGGGTTAATGTGATTTTAGTGTTTCCTCACTTTCCCAGTAGGCTCATCAGGACGTTGGGAGTATTGGGGTCCAGGCGGAGAGGAGGCGCGGTGACGTGTGCAGCGGCGTGGGCCCAGTCCTGATGGTAGTACTGCATGCCGTTCAGCACAGCGTGGGCTGTGGTCGTCTCGCCGTGGATCACCCTACCTGTGGTCCGACAGAACGACATAAAGACACGCTTCAGATGATAAGAGTAAGAAAAAGTGAATTAAGGAACATTTCACCCAAAAGTGAAAATTCAGTCCTAATCTACTGTTGTTCACAGAATATTTCTGGTTTATTGGTGGCGGTATCCTGCTGTAACTTCCTGAAATTGGTCCAAAAGCCAAGATATTCTAATAATAATAGAGATATTCCACTCTCAGAACTTCCAGGTATGTAGGTTGTGAGTTAGTCCAAACTGAATGGAGCTCTATGGAGCAGAAGCCCCAAAATTACACGTTTATGGGGAAAAAAAAAATTTTCTGCCAACTTTCATTAAGTTGTCAAAATAATGTGTTGATATAATAAATATCAGTCCATTAGATTTTTTTTTGTGCTTCGACTGTTGTGAAATATCTTTATTTAAGTTGTAGCATTGGTAGCATCTCTGGTAGCATCACAAAAGCTTTAGATATTCATTGGATTTCATTTAAAAACATCTGTAGAGGAAGGCTGTCGGGTCGCAATCAGTCGTAAATCCCTAACTGACCAATCAGCATTCATTAGCAGAATGCTAGCAGTTTGTGGGCAAAATCACCTTCCTTGTAAGAAAAACAATAGAACATTGGTGTGTTTTCATTTCACTTCTGATATATAATCGATAATATATTTACACAAACTAAAATAAAATTTGGGCTTTTTGTCTTGAAGTAGGTGAAAATAATTATATTAGCCGTTTAGCTCCATTCACCAGTGGCAGATCTAGAATTTTTCTAAATCAGGGGCCATAGAGGGGCCACATTTTTTACAGAGGGGCCAAATATATGTCCAACATTTATGCACATTTCCCTATTCAGTAAGATGTATACACAGAATATTTCACCAGTCATTCATTGTTTGCTGTTGGCTCCATAGCTTTTAGTAAAGACACACATAATTGAATATATTATGCAAATTGTGCCTTTTTCAAGCACAATTTGTACATCAAAAAGTTTAGCAATTATTGAATTTTAAACTATATAAATATATATAAATATAAATAAGACACTTTTTTCCAATTATGTAATACATAAAATAATTTCATTTCTTTTTTCTTTTACAATAAAGAAAATACTTATATACTATATTACAGCATACACAACAGTTTAGAGAAAAACTTGACAAAGTCAAGTATTCAAGTTGTAAACAAACAGAAAAAAAAACAGACAAGTGACAGGACAGGGGCACTTCAGGGGCCAATCAGATTTCAGCTGGGGCCAGTGCCCCCCTGGATCCGCCCCTGGACTAAATGGGTTTTTTTGTGTTTTTTTTTTTTTTAAACCTGCCTTGCCTAAAGAGGAAGTTTCACTTTTACACCAACTTTTTTTTTTTTCTGTGCTGGACAACTACAGGATTGTTAATTAAAAATGTCAGTGATTGGTAAAAGAGTTTCCATGGTAGCCACACCTCTAAAATCTGTTATTTATGACACTATTGAGATAAAGTCACCCTGCATCTTGGCTGTAGCCACGACGTCTCCTGCAGCCATACTGGACACGTTAATGAGGTAGATCGGGCAGTGGGCCTAAAAGACACACACACACACACACACACACATGTATTACTACATGTAATATAGAAAAACTGATCCTATCTCTTCTTCTGTGTTTCCGTCTCACTCACCCTGTTGCCGATGGTGACGGCCCTGTGGGTCGCCTCCGCCTCCAGCTGTAAGGAAACAGAAGACGTCACGGTTTTGGTCTTAGTGTCTTATTTTTGAAAGTTTATTTCCACTTCCTGTTGTCTTTTCTTGTGATCTCTTTTTTGTTCCCTCTCCCTCTGTCTCATGTTAGTTTATTGTTGTATTCTCCTTTTGTCGTCCAGTGTGTGATTGTCTGACTGTTTCCACCTGTCTCTGATTGGCTCCTCCTCCCTGTCCCACCTGTTTCCCATTGTCTCATCTCCGGGTGTATTTAGTCTGCATGATTCCTGTTGTTTGTTGCTGGTTCCATCCCTCCTTGTGTTTTCATGCAGGGTTTTTCATGAAGTTCTCTCTTCTGTTTATTCTGGGTTTTTAAAATTTATTTGGACTGTTTTCAGTTCGGATTTGTTCACCTGGTTTTTTCCTGGATCTCTTGTATTCCGAATTTGACTGCCTGTGTTTTTGGACCCAGTCTCTCCTGATATTAAACCCTGAACCACACCCTAGTGTCTCTGCTCTTTGTCTGAACTTGGATCCTCACATTCTTGCTGAACTGTGACAGAAAATGGTGAGGAAACGGTGGATTTATCTCAAAGAGAAATGATAAAACTTGTGTCAAACATTTATTTTAATTTCAACTACTTCACCTCCTCAGGCCGGCTGATTTCGATGCCCTCTGGGCCGCTGATGCCCAGGTCCAACACTTCTTTTGCACCCTGGGGAAAAAAACGTGTATCCAACAAATAAGAGCAAAAAAACCCATCTCTGCAAAAACAGAATAGATTAAAATCAACAAACTGTTTCCACATCATAATAGAAGCACGATCCTCACCTCTGCCACCAGTTCTCCGTTCTCTGCATGGACTCTGGCGACGGCTCCGATGTCCTTGCAGTGCTGCAGAGCCTGGAACAGTTCGTTGTCCCTCAGCATGAACGTCTCCTTATAGGCCATGAACATCTGGAAGGAGTTCACTCCTTTTTCTCGCACCAGATTCTCCATCTCAGCTTGAACCTGCAGGAGGGAAGGAGTTGGGAAATGTCTTGTTTCTGGTGGATGAGTAAAGTTTAAAATCTTATCGAACCAAACAGCAAAATGAAGTCAGACACTCAGAAAACGTAGTCGTTATCTGTTTACTCCACGGTTGATCTTACCGGGTTTTCATCTGTGTTCATTTCATCTATATTTGTTCACATTTTCTGAAAGCTAACAGATACGAATGTAACGGAGCTTCACCAGCGGAAACCTTTTTTAGGCACGATTCAAGCAAGACACGACAAACGTCTACAGATATGAAGAAGACATTTCTTCTGAAAAAACTCTCCGTCGACATGTCGCCATGTTTTAAACGGCGACAAAATTCACCAGCGAGTTCATCGCTGCCTCCGCTTTGTTCTTTTACAAAAAAAAATCTATTTGGTACAATAAACAACCTCTTCTACCATTTTCTTTGTTGTCAAAACTTTTGGCTCTTCACTCCCCCCCCCCCCCAGTGGATGCATTGAAACATAAAGAAGCATGGGGGAGTTGAAAGTATGTGGATGATGCCAAGAGCATTCTGGGAATTGTAGGATGCTGCTAACATAGATTGAACACCATAAAAAACACAGGATTCTGGGAGAAACACGATCACGTGGACAAAGAAGCGGAGGGTTGACGTACCTTGGGTCCCCACCAGGTCACTCCCACATGCAGAGCGTAGTCGCAGCAGGTCTTAGAATCCGCCGAGCTGCGGCACTTTTCATAGGCTTCCATCAAAGACTCGTTTCTGTCCGGCAGAACGTGTCCGATCACCATCGTTGTTCCTCCAGCCAGAGCAGCCTGGGAGAAAACGCAAAAGCTCTGAAGTCCCTTCAAATGCAGGATTTAACTCTGCGATGAATCATTTTTTATGTTTTATTCATAAGTGAATTGACTTTAACAGAAAAATGAGTGTGAAGTTTGATTTGTTTTTAAAACAGCTCCAACCATAAAAATAAAAGCTTCTTTCCCATGAATGCTTATTTTGATGGTTATTTGCAGACACTGCTGAGGGAAATATAAACCCTGACAGTATTTAAAGCACAGGATCGACTTCCTCTCTCAGGATCATCCAGAGGAATTCAATGCAATAACTTTTTATTCTCCAAAAACAAGATTTTACTGCTGCAGTAAATCTTATAGAGCCCAACAAACCAGGACAGAGTGTGTTTTGTGTGGCTGCATGCTTCACTGAGCATCAGTCAGCTGACCCCAGAGAGCCGAGGAGTGTGTAATGGGGGGGGGGGGGGGGGTTGTCTGAGAGGCATTGTCTAGAAGCACAATGGTGCGAGTGAAAGGCTTTGCAGCAGCCCCCGGGTATCCATGGAGACGGAGCTGCACTCGTCTTCTGGAGCGCGGCGGCAGACGGGGGGGAGGGGCGGGGATGGAGAATAGTGTCTGTTGCCAGCGACGACTGAAAAGAACCCACCATCCATCCATCCGTCATCTCTCCGCCTCCATCGTGTCAAAGAGAGAGCAATGAGTCATCATGGTGGCCTGAAGCAGGGGGGGGTGGGGGGGAGATCCCGGCTCGCATCAGCAGCCGAGGAGCTTCACGTGACTCTGCAAACCTTCTGATGCTTCCACCAATAAGAACACAAGAAGCCGCCAAACATAACGACAACCAGCAAATACAAATATGTTATTTAAATAGTAACACATTACCTGGACTGTAAAATGTCTCGCTTCTCACATGTTTACGAGGAAAGATGCCAAATGTCTGTTTTGCTAATTAGAAATTATTGTAATTTTTGTTTTCTTTGTTTCCATGGCAACAATTTGGTGTTGGATTTAGCCTCAGAAGAGGGTCAGGTTTGTTTCCAGAGGATAACAGAGCGCATCTTGTATCCTTTACTAACTTTTACATGTTACACGTATGTAGATGTTATTAGCATGACTTTGATATTTATTTCAAACTAACGGATAAACTGAAAGATTTTATTTATAGGGTTTATATGTCATCTCCTGGAGGCTTTGCTTTATTTAGACAGTGAGATAAGTTGTGTCTGGAATAACCAGAACATTTTAAGAAAGGTGTCTCATTTCATCAAAACTGGACTGAAAAAGCATCTTGGCTAAAATTAGCATTAGAAGAAACACATCTGTGATCATAAGCAATAAAAACTCATGGAGATCAGAGAGAGGCTAAATTTAGCACACAAGCTAAAAAGCGAGTCCACCTGTCCCACTTCCAGCAGATGTTACCTTGGTGCCGCTGTAGAAGTCGTCCGCCGTGGTCGCGTTCATGAAGCTCTCGTCCAGGTGGACGCTGGTGTCAATCCCCCCAGGCAGGACCAGTTTCCCCGAGGCGTCGATCACTTTGGCTCCCCCCGGGATCATCAGCTCCTTCCCCACCTGCTGGATGATGCCGTTCTCGATGTAGACGTCGGCCTCCTGGGTGCAGTCATCGTTCACCACCTTACCGCCCTTTATCAGGATCCGCACCATCGCTGAGCTGGAAGACATGACTATAGCTCTGCAAGGAAGAAGCAAAAAACATTCATGATGCTTTTTCTACATCATTTTACAAGTAACTTAGAAAAATGACTTTTTCCTGCACCTCATTCTGACTCACAGCAGCAGGTCTAGCAGAGAATGAGCGATGCAGCCCTGAGGCCGGTCTGTCAGGCTGACATCAGCTCTGGGAGGCTGTGTCAGTCACTGCCTGTGACGGGACGTCCCAGTGAATCACGCAGACACAATAAGGCCTTTATTTTAAGACTAAGGCTGCTTATAATGATGCTCACTATGAAGCTGCATAGAAAAATGGCTGGGTTTTCTGATCAGCTCTCTCCTCCAGTGCTTCCCAACCCGTGGGTCGGGGTCTCCAGAGGATTATTGGGGTACGTTATAACAGCAAAAGTTGCGTACTAACTCCTGCACACCGTGTAACTTACACAATTACATTTATTTGTGCTGTTTTGTGACAAAGAGAAGCAAACCTAAAAAAGTCCTGAGTAGCAGGAGCCTGGTGGGCGGAGTCGGGTCGTCTTTAGCAGGTAGCATTTGTAGCTGAATCTCGCGTTTACAAAATAAATAAATAAATAATGCTAACTAGACACACTCAGACAGCATAAACCTCATTTAGTAATCTGTGAAAGGACCTCAATCTCCCTGAGGCACACCTTCTTTTTCTACACAGATCTGTAATGGAGCTCCCCTCCACCAGAGCCTGGTGCCCTCTGCTGGTAGGAGGACTGCAAATGCAGTTCTACTTCCCTCCTCCCCCTGATGAACACCTTAACCAGGCAGTGAATCATGAACAGATGGCCTGTTATGATCTAGATCACTACCAAATTCTCAGGGATTGTTCCTCGGACCAGAACCTACCCCTCAGAAAAGTTTCACCGAAATCTGTTCAGAACTTTTTGGCAAAAAACAAAAGTACTCCCTCCTTAGAGGAGGTAGTAAAGTTAAATAAAAAAATGGATGGATTTTGATGAAACGTGGTGGAAGAGTAGATCTCCTCTGTATGCCATCAGATTTTATATCATAAGTATATATTGAGACAGTTTCAAACATCATCATACATGTAAAGTAGACACAGAAACTGATCCGCTTGTTTTATAAAGATACACAAGATTCGTTTCGCTTCGTTCGCTTTCTTTGTATCTAAACTCGACCCCAGTTGGACGTTTAGTCACGTATTCAAACCATTGTTTATCTGCCAGAGACGGCGTGGGTCATGACGTCACTTCAGCAAACACGTGGGAATTCGTGTTCCTACAATCCTGTTCTGCTCTGTGGTCCATAACGTCTTCAGATCACTTTGTTGACATCATTACCACTAAACACCTCCTGCTCTTCCTCCTCTTCCTCCTCTGTATTCCTGTAATGTGTGTGCGCTCATCCTGCGTGATTACGTGCGTAAGAGGGTGCGGCAACTTCACAGCGAGATCAGAGATGTGATGGATGATAATGGAGGAGTGGAGCATCTCCTCTGTTCTCTGATGGACTTATTATGACGCTCACTAACCGCAGTAGAAGGTGAGCTTCCTGTTTAAGACAATGAATCAGTGTCAAGACATCCCATAATAACTCCACAACATGCAGTATTAAGTGCAGTATAAATATACTTTAAGGAAAAAAAAATACAGGCCTTAGTACTATTTGTTAAATTTCTTTCTATTTTTATATTTATTCATTAAAATCCATTAAATATTTGCTGATAATCTGTATTTAGAGATCCTGGCAGTGAGACGGAGACTCTTCTACTTCTGGGACCTGACACAAAGAAAGCGGTCACCATCCGTCTGCACAGCCCTCATCAGCGGCCTACAAACCTCCTCTTCCTCCTGCACCATCAGGACCAGTCCGCACCCTGACGCCCCACCATCACCACCATCACCTTCGGACAGGTGAGGAGGTGCAGCTGCAAGTTTGACATGCTGCCAGCTTTCAGGGCAGAAAACCCAGACGTGCAGCCGGGGCCGGGAGGCGTAGAGACAAAGTGGCCCGGCTCCGGTGGAGCATTTCCCCACAGACTGAGCTGTTGGAGCCGGTGGAGGGATAAAGGTGGTGAGGTGGAGCACCTACCTCCAGAACGGGCCTCCTCCGGTCGGTATCACGGGTGTGGAGAGAAACAATCCCAGCGAGGTGCACTCCAGACGGATGCCTTCCTGACCGGTCCACCAGCAGCAGCACCGCCGTCAGGTCTGCACGGAGGTACAGGTAAGACTTCCGCTGATGGATTTCAAAATAAAAGAGCACGAGAGCGCGTTCCTCCAAGGCTGCAAAAAAAGTGCTGGATCCTCCTTAAACTCCCCAACTGAGAAAGTTCTTAACAGATTTCAATTATAGGATTTTGAGGCGGATTCTGATCAATTTGCGCACCCTGGAATTTTTTTTTTTTTTTTATATCTGTTGTCGTTATCATATTGGTGAAATAAGTAAATATTGGTGTGGATCCTGGACCAAGGATGAGTTTAGAGAGTAAACATAAAGCTGCCAAATGTGGCTGCAACCAGCGATTATTTTCATTATCAAAAATGATTTTCTTTAAATAGCATTTTGACTGTAAAATGTCAGAAAAGTGTGAGAGACCCTGCAGTCCTGATTCTTCTTTTCATTTTTGTTGTTGTTGTTTTGTTGTTTTTTTGCAAGATATCTCAAAACATAGCTTTAACAGACTTAAGACCTTTTTTATGCCACTGTAATGAAAAATAATGATCATAGGATCATTCAAAATCAATCAAAATTACCCAGACATTGACAACTTATGTCATGTCCTGATTTTATTTGAGTCTTTAATTTCTTTTTAATTGTTTTTATATCCTTTAAAATGTTTTCACCGTTGCCTTTGGGAATAAATCATTTCATATGGCTTAAATATTACAGTGGTCTAACTGCCTCTTTGTTGAAGAAGGAAATTATTACTTTGGAAGTGCTGGACAGCTTTATTAGCACATACTGGGGTTCACTCTACTTTTATTTTGTAGAAAAATCACCGGACTTCCTGTACGACCTCATATACCTATGGTTACTTTGATGGAGCTCACAGCATCCAATCAGCGGCTGTGACTGAAGGCTTGGTCGCCTGAGCAACCAATGTCTGTGGAGTTAGGGCGTGTCCACTCTGAGAGGATGTACCATTATCAGAGAGGGAGGGGGGGCAGAAATATTGATGATCAGAATCAGTATTGATTTGGTGGCTGATATGAGTTTTGAATCACATTAATGGATCAATAATGACTGAAGACAGAATCAACAGATCAATAAGGAGCATGTGACATTAGTAGTAAACTCATGAACTCTGTAGAGATCTGATCAGAGAGCAGCTGCCCTGAGGGGGGGATCAGGTGTGAAGGGACCCCCTGGTGGGAAGCATAAAAACAGTTTCTCACATCTTAACCTCCAATGAGAAGATAAAACAGAGTCATGTGATTATTAATTACCAAAATATGATCATTATTTTAACACTTTATGGCCAGAGAACATGAATTCTCATGACGTCATGCATGTTTTTCAAAAACTTTATCGTATTTTTTGGTTTCTAATGTTTTCCTGCAGCCGTTTGACCAATTTTCACATTTTTAAATATATGTTTACTTGTAAACATACTTGTTTTGGGACGCGAACATTGTGCATAGTGTGGATTTAGGGTCAAAGTTTAATTAATGATACCATTGTCAATATTATTAGTCCTTTCCCTGCTGTAATAAGTCAAAATATCGGAGATTATTTCTGCCAATTTTAAGTCTTTCTTCATTATTAGATATTTTATGGACTCATTATGTCATCATAGCATATAGATAATACATAGTATAAAATAAGCGAGTTAGTTTCTGATAAATGTGACTATATGAGTCTATCTAAAACTTATGACATATTTCATCACATACACATAAACTATGATATTTTGACTTGACATAAAAGAGAAACCTCTGATCAGCTCTGTTCTATTCAAATAATTTGATTAATATTGTTTTATTTATTAAGAACTAAGTCAGAATTATAAAATACTATCTCACAATTACGATAGATTATTATAAATAATAATGATGAGATAATAAAGTCACAATATGAGGGGAAAGACTCATCATAATGGTGGTAACACTATTGTACATGAATGATCATAAATTCATGTACATGTATTAATATTCCTTATTATAATTTTATAATCAAATGTGTATTAATAGAATCTCATGCCTGACTGCTGTCAAGTAACGCACAACTAAAGTTGACCAATCAGAGTTTAGCAACATTTGAATAAAAATAACATTTTTGATAAGTTGCCATATCATCAAATTAACTGAGGTGTTATTAAGAATTAAATGCTCAAAAACATGAAATGCACATAAAACAATTCATATAATTGGAAAACACATTTTAGGGGCTTTAATGTAAATGAAAAATAGTCAGATTAAAGTGAAAAATAAAAAGGCCAGAAAGGGTCTGATTTTTTGCACAAAAACAATACATTTATTCAAGTGTTCTCCAGCACAAGTACATACGGAGCCTTTATCTTCTCTCTGGACACTAAACATAAGTATGGGGGCAGGAGGGGGTCAGAGTGAAGAACGGATGCTACATTTGCTGTACGAACTGGGAAAAGCGTAAAAAGAGTCATGACAGAAAGAAAGTCACACAGTATCACTGAATACAGAATTATTGACCTGTCCTGAACAGTAAAATTAAAATGTTTCTGATTAAAAAAAAACAAACGACATTTTGACATGGAGAATAGCTCAGCTTGGAATGTAGGATTAAGAAGCGATGCGTATTAAGCATACATTATGCTACAGTAAAAGTTATTACTGTTTTTTTTCTCACACAATTTTTCCCACAGATAAGCACCAACTACAGCAATCTCTAGTCTAAAACAATATAGGAAACCTTTCATTATTTGTTATCCTTATTTTTTCAAGTACAAAGTTAAAATGCCTTTGTTAATATATTTATATGAGTGAAATAATTTTCCGTTACTACAAGGAACTTAAAAAACAGTCATTGTCAAGATGTGTTTATTTCTCTTCCAATCAAATATACTTTTCATGATTAGATAAAGTTTTTAGCACCATCGGAAAAACACCTAAAAACCCTCTTTTTTACAAAAAGAAAGAAAACACCACCATGTAGGGCTGTGCTGTGAAGCTGAGACCGTCCGTCTTAAGACTGTCGCTAATTACGATCTAATGACAAAAACAAATGAACAAAGTCGACTCTTAGCCTCCCTACGTCTAATGCTCAAAGCACGTTTTGAATCAAATTTGATTTTTAATTCTTACACCAAGATTTTAACTAATTTGATGATATATATATATATATATTAGCAAAGAATTATATTTGTACATCTCATACGTAATTAAAATAAAAATAAAAATAAATTGAAAAGTGGAAAAATCTATGTACAAAATGTACAGACACTAGGAGGTGGGGAAATAATGCTGCGTTCCAAAAACCGGGAATTTCCAACTCCACTCGGACAACAATTTGATGGGTTCCCTGATGATTGGACGTATCAATAACCAATCATGTTCATATCAATAAAGCTGGAGTAGACTAGTGGGCTAATATCAATTATTACAGACGTCTTTATAATATAATATCACATCCAACAGTAAATGACTTGTTAAAATCAACTAATGGCGTTTGTAATATTACTGTCACAATGGAGGAGGAGGATGATGATGATGATGATGATGATGTCAACTCCAAAAAATCCAACCCTACCAGGTGTTGAAATCATTTTGTCCGAGGCGGAGCTTGTATTTCCTCTATTTCCGACGTGTCATGAACGCAGCATAACATCCGAATACAGTATCGCGAGGGCGTGATGGTAATAAGGTCACTTAAGAACTTAATTACATTAAGAAATTAAATTTAGAATCTTAAATATGATATAGATAAGAGATAACATCTTTTTTTTAATTACTCTTTGAGTGTCAGTTTTTCGTTTTGACAAACTGCAGCCTAAATCCTCCATATTTTTAGCTTCAGAGAATTCAGTTTGTGGATCCAAATTTGGATCGACGTGACGATTAAAGGCTCATTTATCCTCCGTCTACGTATGAAAATAAATGCATCTATTTCTAATGATGTATCCGTCAAACGCCTGCATGCCGCCACGATGGCACTGATGTTGAGCAAAACAAACCCGATTCAAAAAAACGTTGAGACAACCTGTAAAAACTTTACTGAAACACGTTGCAGGCATCAAATTCAGAATAAGCGTCTATTCATAAAAACAATAAAGTTTATCAGTTTGAATGTTAAATATCTTGTTTTTGTACTGTATTCAAATCATATTTAGGTTTTACATAACGTCCCGTCTTTTTTGGAATTGGGGCTGTACATCCACTAGGGGGCAGTGAAGAGTCGAAGGTTTGACAGTAATTAAAATGGCGACAGTTGAGGAGGTTGTGTGAAGATGTGCCTAGTAAATAAAAAGCGGAGGTAGCGATGTACGGCGGTCTGTGAGGCCATTAAATACGTCACGACATGTGGACGGAGAGTTTCTTTTTCGTCGTGTCTGTAGACATTTGTCGTGTCTTGCTTGAACTATGGCTACACTGCCCCCCGATGCTTTCCAGCAGTACTGCACCGTGTCATCCGTATCCGTAAGCTTTCAGAAAACCTGCACAAATACGGACTGAATGAACGCAGAGAACGGACGAAAAGCTCCGCCCAAATCTGTTTTTAACGCCGAGCATAAATGAGCCTTAATCGGGGACATTAACCGTCCTTCACAGGGGACAAAATATTATACAATCTTAATAGAAATAGACATTCTTTAAATCGGGGGTGGTGACATACTGAATCACTGCTTTCAGACAGAGACCAGTATGGGTGACGGTGGAAGGGAAAGGGGTCAAATAATACAGGTTTCACATATCAAAATCCATTCTTTCACTTCTATTGGCACAGCCCTACTGTATACAAAAAGGTTTACACGAGGGTAGATCAGTTCACATCACTTTTTAAAAAAATACCAAGAAATAAAAAGAAAGGATGCATATAAAAGTGCTTTATAATGTCGATAAAGCAGCACAAAGTTGCTATAAAAAGGTAGAAGAACTTTGTGAAGCCGCACCATGTTGTTGAGGATTCGCACCTGACGGTTTCCATAAGCAGAGGTCGAGCGAGCGCACATGCTCGTACAGTAATGTCATTGGTCAGGGTGAAACTAGAAAAGAAGCTTCACACACGTTTTTTTTTTTTTTTGGATGACAGAACGCATCATTTCCCATGTGGCTTGTTTGTGCCTGAGCTTGACAAGGCAAGGCTGAGAGGTTCAATGAGCACCAGTACAAACGGTATAAAAGCTCTGGTTTGTCTGCCACTCCCAGTTAACAAGAAGAGAACTTTCATAAAAATTTTCCAGCAACAAACAGCTCTGTATTGTCTAAAGTTGCAGCGCCACATGGGCGATGATGTGTCCCATCGTCTCGGAGCACCATGGTATTGTAACCATATTACAGTAGTACCGTTATCACCTTCAGTTGTGTATAGAAACTGTAAACAAAGAGGTATATGTGATCTGGTGCTTTGGATTCTTAGAGACTCTCCTCACACTGAATCACCTCAATCTTCACATCTCGGCGAGGCTCAGTAGCTGGAAGGCTGACGCCGTTAGTGTTAATTCTGTTATCTATGTTTTAATGTAGTCTGAGTCACATGATCCTGTTTTTAGTCCAGGTTTAAAGGTCTGGACATTTTAGTCTGATTGTATCAAAGAAAACCGTCAGTATTTCAGTCTAGTTTAATAAAAGTGTTGACATTTGAGTCTTTTCTAAGACATCAGATTTATCTGATCATGATCTGATAAAAACAGGTTGAATGATTCAGAATGCAGCTTTGCACAAAGTGTCTGGTCTGATGATGTCACTTTAAGGAATACATCCAGACAGGGAACATGTTCTCATTGGCTGATTTAATTTGAACCACGCCCACCTCCAAGCCAGCGAGCCGGGCTTCTTACCCATTTAGAGTTTAAAGTTTGACAATAGGTTGAGATGGTTTCAGCCCCAAAACCTCTAATCATTGGTTTACCAGATAAAACCGTGAGACTATGAGCTCCAGATATCCTGAGGAACCTTCAGAGGGAACCAGATACTAGATGGTTCCATTAGTCTTTGGCCCCTATACCCAGGTCGGACCAGCAACTAGATGGTTCCATTAGTCTTTCTTTTACTGCACTGACCAGCATAAAACCAGCTGTTTTCAAGAGGCTAGCATGTTAGCATTACTTGTGTTCAACAGGATAGCATGTTAGCATTAGTCTTTGGCCCTTGTACCCAGGTTGGACCACTGATTTGTACGTCAGGACCACTGTGGGCCTCCACCAGAGTTTCTTCTGGCTCCACCCTGCTCAGACATCGTTCACCATCTTTAGGGTCCTTTAATAGTTTGTCTCCTCTCTTTATTTTTAAGGACAGATTTTGGAGAATTTCTTATTTTTAAAACTAAATTTTAGTCTCATCTTTTTTCGTCAACAATATTTCATATTGATTTAGTCAGAGTTGGTTTAATGACGGCGTGTTTTGTTGTCTCGTCATTGTCTCGTTTCGCTCGTCGCACATTTTTCGTCATAGCTTTCGTTAACAAAATTAACACTAGGCGGCGCCACATGTATCTCATCTTTCGGGTCTTTGCTAACGTCTCTGTCTGGAGAAGAACGTCTCGAGTATAGCTTGCACAAACAAATCAACAATACTTGATAACACTGCTAAAAGGTAAAATGACATATCAAAATTAAATAGAATTACAAATACAAGAAATAATGTGAAATCTATGCTCACAAATTATACAAGAGTATAATCTGAGGATCAAGGCTCTGGTTTCTAGTCACGACACACCTAAATGGTTCAGCTCAAACACAGGAGAAGTAATCTTTGAGTGGTGCAAACAGGTGGCGGATGACCGGGACGCTCCACGATCGGCCCAGCAGCCTCTGCCTCGCCAGCCGGCTCATGTTGGACACGTCCGTGTAGTGGACCGGGAAGCCAAAGACCCTGAGAGGGAAACCAGTCAGATACAGGACCAGAGAGGTGGTCATTTTAAGACTCCGATCTCTGAGGAGCTGCTAACGGGGGTTCGATGGGCGACGTTTACGTACCTCTCCATCTCAGTGCACCAGAGAATATCTTCCTTCTCGTTCATGTAGACTGGGAAGTGCTGGTCCTTGCCCTGCTTGATGGAGTTGGACCTGGTGGTGATGGTCCTCACCTTGTCAAACTGACGGAGAAATATGGGAAACATTAGTGAAAGAGTCCATCCAGCACTTTTCATCATTAAAAAAGCCACAAAAAAAACGCAGCAAAACCTGAGATTTACAAACCCGACTGATAAACATGAGCTGGAAACTGGAATCAAGCAAAAGATATATTTTCAGAAGTTATCAGATCGTCCAAACTCCCCACTGATGATCTTCTAAAGGCCGTCCTTTTTCGTCCGATCTCGATGGGCACGCAGAGTTTCGTCGTACAGCTCTGGGTGTCCACGTTCAGCTACGATCAACTTGTCCTCCATTTCTGCATCAACGTCCGACTGACATCCAGACGTGTGACGACTGGAGAATCTCAACGCTGATAGGCTTTCGTGACAGAGCGTCATCTCAATATCTAGCCAGACTTGACATTTCTCAACTAGCACAAAGATGCTAATAACTTTGCACCATTTGTGCTGCATGGCACAATTTTGAGTCTATTTGAGGTTTTGCTTTGAATGTACACAAAATGTGCTTTGCGTTCAGTGTGAACACCCCGTTAGAGCGAAAGCCTTTACCTCATGCTGCCAGTGGGGGGGCAGCTGCTCCTGCTTTGAGCATCAAATGAACCATAAGGAAGGCTTAGAGCGCAATGTTGGTGAAATATGAGTATTTTATATCAGATGAAATGATTCTTGATGATTTAAAAAAAATGTTTTTTCCATCAGTACCTTAGCTGTTCTTCCATGTTCTAAACAGTCCTGGAGGTCCAGCTTGTCACTGCACATAGCACCGAGAGGCCTGAGAGGGAGGAAAGGAGAAACTATTTATATTCAGACTTATAACTTACAGCATTTAATAAATGCATATTGTTACGTTTGATAATTCTAATCTGGAAAAGACTATTTAATACATATACTGTTCGAGCCCTCAATAATCAACAATTCTGATCTTAAAACTTTAATCCTTCTCCTGCAATTTTCAAATGAGAGAAAAAGTTTTAATAGCTGTAAACCAGGTTCAGGTGGCAGGTCATGTGATCATCTAAAGGTTTTCTGATTGGTCGTGTAAACAATTCTACATGAACGCACCAAAGGAGATGCAGAACAAATACTGATTCTTTAGAACAAAACCTAAAGTAACAAACTATTAAAATCTTCATTTAGTTCACATATAACTGATATCTCTTAAAGGAACAGTTCACCCAGAAATAAGCATTTCTCACGATAATGTTTTGTGTGAACTGTTCCTTTAATTTATGGCTTTATTTTCTCCGTCATGCAGGCAGCTGCTTCCCTCACCATTCACACACCAACCTGTTCATGCCAGGAAGGTTACCCCAGAAGTAGCGCGCACGGTGGGCAGCGGACACTTCCTTCGCGTCTATCATCACCGGGTTGCACTGAAATCCAATAAGAGGACAGCAAAGAAGGTAAGATCCTGTTTTTATGTAGTAATTTAGAGTACATTGAAGTAGCGTTACCAATAAAGAGCACCAGTATGTAGTTTTGATTGACTAAAATCAAACTCAGGTCAGGTTAAAACCTCCTAAATATCAGTTTCAAAGCACTTTTCATAGTCTAACATCTTTTAAAAGGGATTCAAACACCAAACAAAGGACAAAATGCACTTAAACACATTAAATGTAGCACATTACATTAAAAAGAGTTTGTGTCCACCGATGATGACCTAGTGCCACAAGGGGGCCTTCATCATCCATCAGTCCTTCTGTCACATCATATCTCCACTGCAGTCAAACATTTAACCAGCTGGTAGAAGTTATCTCCTCTAAAAAACAAGATACGTCCAACTTTTACAGGTTTGACTGACCTCTAAAAACCGAGATATGTCCCTCTTATCGCTGACGCCCATGGCGACCACGTTCTCAAAGAGCCAGAAGAAAGGCCGGTCGTCGCCCTCCTTCGGCCGAGCCTCGTGGAGCAGCCGGTAAAACTCAAAGAACAGGCGTCCGGTTCCCTCTGGGGGACACAAACGGTCATTATGCAGTCCTGAAGGGGCAAACGCTGGTGATACTCTGTTGGGTAAACCTACCATAAAGACCTTTCCTAGCAGGGTTGACTATAGAGAGGTCATTGCATGGACTTCCTCCAATAACTAGGTCAAAGGGACCCCACTCCTGTATCTATTCACAGAGATAAAGACACAGAGATAAAGACTCAGAGATAATGATGTTAGAAGATAACGTCAGAAGACAGAAAAACATTTCATAGATGCTTTAAAAATGTATTTATTGTGTTCTAGTCTCCAGTTTCTACCTTTAATGACTTCATTTTTCTTTTTCCCTTGTAAATATTGAATTTACACGAGGCCTAAGTTCAAGTCCTATTATAAATATATAAAAGACATATCACAAAATAATAAAAACAATATCTCCACCCTCATGTGAGACTAAGTTTAATTTTCTAAACGAAAAGCAAAACAAGAATGAAACTCACGTGTTTGCGTGTGACGTTCCTCACGTCGCCTACATACATGATGCGACCCTGATGCCGGACGATGCCCACAGTGATGGAGTCTTCGCACACTTCAGAAGCGACGTAGCGATCGACCTTGATGCCGAGCTCTTTCAGCACCAGCAGCCCTGCACAGCCCGGGGTCAGAGGTCACACAGGACATCCATGTTAAACTCTTACTATGATGGTGTTGTGAGATGATTTCTTCATGGTCTGATAATAACACTAGAAACTTATTATCTTCATGGTTTTTGTCCAATGAATAGTTTTCATTTTGGTGAATGATTACTGAAATCTGAAGAGAACATTTCCTTCAGTCTCGTCGTCTCACCTGTTGCTATGCCGTCAAACAGCGACAGGACACGGATTGGCTTCCTCTTCTCCACCATGATGGGGGTGTAAACCTTTGGTGTTTCCTGAAACCGCGACAGAGAAGGAAGTGAGGACGAAGCCCACCTCAACCAGAGGAACTCGTGGAATTAAAGCTGCATTACTCACAAAATCTTGGTCGTGATTATTTGCAAAGAAGTGCTGGAGACGACTGGGCCAGTCGGAGCGACGCCCCAGCAGCCCGAACACGCCCTTCTGACTGCACATGTAGCAGTTCCACGGGTCCTCTTTGATGGCTGCATGTGCCGCTCCCTGACCAACGAGGAGGTCGACGCACTCCACGCAGAAACACCTGAACACACCGAACGCTTCATCAGTACAACATCTGTCTGATACAACAACAGTCTGAAACACCTGAACACACCGAACGCTTCATCAGTACAACATCTGTGTCTGATACAACAACAGTCTGAAACACCTGAACACACCGAGCTGCTTCATCAGTACAACATCTGTGTCTGATACAACAACAGTCTGAAACGGCTGTTTGTACAGATTATATCAGGTTTATGGGGCAAATATTATTTTGTCATTATTGTCTTATTATTTCTTTAAGTTTTCTTAGAGATACTCAATTGAGTTTGAATTAACAGCAGTTTGGATTATTGAATATTAAAATTATACCTAAATAATAGTGATTAAGAATGGTTGCCTATACGTGTAATAGGTTAGGTTTTTCATTCCTTCTGTGGTTTGGTTTTCTGTTATTACGTACATAGGGGGAGCCTTTGTGCTTCTCTTCAGTCAAGTGGTGGAGCTCATATGTTAGACTAAGGCTGTCTGGCTGTGGAGACACACGGTTTTCAGACCGTGTCCAGTCATGTTTAGTTTAATAATTTATCCGACTACAAAGACTCAGTGGATGAAACCTCCTCGTGACACTGAGGAATAAATGTTTTTTTTGTTCAACATTACAACGGAGTCAAGTGTGGATGATTTTGAAACTACTACAGGCGTAAACCATGATCAGCAGCTAGAAACGATAGGACCGCAGCGGTCCTGACGTTGCTCTTGATGTCAGTCCTGACGTCGGTCCTGATTAGGTAGTAGCAGTTAGCAGCTAGTAGCAGTTAGCAGCTAACTCAAAGAAGAAGAAGAAAATGACTTCACACTGGGGAGACAGCGTGAGTCTCTCCTTAGCCTTAGAGCAGAGGACGACATCAACCGGAGGGTCATTTATTCTTTTCATGTTATTTCATTATTTATAAAATGTTGTTTTTGTTCAGTGTAAACAGACGTCATCGGTAAAGAAGGGTCTACATCACAACATCTCTGTGTGAAAAGGGCTTTTGTTTAGATACAAACACAAACACAGACAGTATAATGTGGCTGTTGTGGTTCCTATTCCATCACACAGTAGAAAGCAGGGGAAACCAGTGGAAACCTCACCGACAGCAGTTATTGTTTCCACACATGAGCACCTCTCGTCCGCCGCAGCAGATAGTGCAGTACGACTGGTAGCCGTCGTCATCATATTGATAGGCGCACTCCAGGAAGCAGTTCTGTTGAAACCAATCAGAAGTATGAGAAACTTAAAAAAACAAACTTCATGGGATGACATGAGGTGAAAAAGGCTCCGTTTAGACTCACCTTACAGCTCTGGCACATTCCTCCAGCAAACAGTGGATGTTCCAGGCTGACGTTCAGACTTCCACAGGAGATACAGATGTCTGCAGGCAGAAGAGCAGCATGTCAGGGTTTAAACGGGTGTGAACACTCCTAACTTCACACTTCAATGTCTGCTGCGTTGCTTGTGAACCGTCAAGGACAAAGAGGAAGCTTCACTTACCCTCGATGCTGCGGCACTTCTGTCTCACTTCATGAACAAGTCGCTCTGAAACACGACACACCAGATGAGAAAGAGAAATAAATACAAATGAGTCCATTCAAAATTAGACCAAATGATGCATTTTGAGTTAGAATGCAGCTGATTACTCTATCTCTATCTACGAGATGTATTAAAGCTGTAAAATGTGCTCAACACAACATTAAAGTAAGTTTGCTTTCACACTAGAACAAACCAATCAATGGTTCCGTTTGATCCAGACTGAGACCAAAGTTCAGCTGCTTTGTCCGGACTGTAGGTTCAGGGGAGGTTTCATCCCTGTAATTTGGTAAGTAAAAAAATCCAAAAAGTCTGGAGCAACTGCGTCGGGTATGAAAGCACCCTAAAAGAAATCTCCACTACATACTTTCATTTTTGCAACAATTGGAGATTTGTGATGTTTCAATGAGACTGAAAGACATCACCAAAAAGTAAAATATGTAAATTTACAAACATAAGTAACATAACAATGACATGATCTATAAAAATTAGGAACCACAAGGGCCCGAAATGTGACCCCTGTGGTACACCGAATTCTAGGAGGAGCTAAATGTTACAAAAGTTGACACTGACTGTATTTACAAGCACATCAGTATCCCCGTCCTGAGGCTGATCCCAGTTTTGATCATGTTCAGGATATGATGTTAACATGAAAACAGAGAAATCTGGATATTCATTTCCCTGTATACATGTAAATACTAGTATCCCAGTAACTGACAGTGATGAAGCTTATAGTCCAACGTTTTATAAAACTTGAACATCGCTGGATTAGCGCCACTTCTTTCATTTTGATGTTTGGCTATGTAATAATGCTTCTTTAGCGTTTTCCATCCTGACTGGACCCGACTGGACCCGACTGGACCCGACTGGACCTGCTCCACTGTCCCTGTGTTTTATGGCGATACAACCAAGGTCCGTGGGGCTTATCTGTCAAGACGCTGACATGGATCTCCTTTGGTATCAACAAACAAAATGGCGAGTATGGAGTTCACGACTCCTCTTTAACCTAATGAGGCGTCTTACCTCGCGTCCTCTCGTCGATGATGTCCTTCACCTTGGGTTTCTCTGCTGTGCTTTTGCGAGTCTTTTTGGCCGGAGGAGGGGGCGTGTAGGCAGCTGCTTCTGGCTCCACCCACATCTCATGGTAAACCTCTTTGTATGGGTTACGCTCCTCTGGGAGGGATATCAGACAGTTAATCAGATGGGTCATTAGGGTAATCTGTCATCAGAGAGGCCCATTAGGAGCTTTAATCGATGAGAATTGAGGGAGGTGAGACGTGAGGACCTCCTCTTACCCTCTGGTGGCTCTAAGGCCTTCGGTCCGGAGGGCTGAAATCCTGCCATCGCCCACTCGATCATCTGCTTGTTCAGAATTTCCACTGATTTTGAGGTTTCTGTTTCGTCGCTGTCGGGGCAGGCCATGAAGGCTTTACCTGCCCGGCTGCTGGCCACCTACCAACAAAACATCGAGGTGTTCAATGCATCCTAAAATATAACTAACAAACTGCCTACTACATCCTCATCAGTATGTACTGCATGATGCTGACTAAACGATCCGGTTCAGAACGTTCACAGAGGTCTGTGGACATCCATCCATCCATTTTCTAAAACCACACATCCTTTGCAGGGTTGAAGGACAACTGCTCCGTCTTTTATTCTCACGGCTTGGATTTCCTCTGTGTTGCGTAGACTTACTGAGTCTCTCTCTGAACTCGTACCTTCTGACTGTGGATGCATTCATTCATTTTTAGCTGATACTTTGCTCTTTCAGTCGATCCCTCTCTCCATCCATCAGTGTCTCCTGACAATATCCCTTTGTTTCTCCGTCCTATGGCGGCCTACTGTAAACCTCATGGAAAGAATCTCTTGGTTGTTTTAGATTCTTCTTTGACGTTCAGATAAATCAGTTTTGTAAAGCCAGCTTTTTTCACTTTTCGTTAAGGCCAAACCCTTCCTTTCTTTCTTTCATGCTTTTATCACTTCCAGGCTGGACCACTGCAACTCGTTATACGTTGGAATGGACCAGGCTCTTATATCCTAGTTGCAGTTGGCTCAAAACGAGAGCCTATCCCACCCATCCTTACATCGACTACCTGTCCAGCATAGGTTCTATTACAAAATTTGATTGGTTGTTTTTAAATGCTGGAATGGACTAGCCCCGCCTTCTCTCTCAGACCTGCTGTATCCTTATGTTCAACAGAGGCTGCTTAGGTCATTGGACCAGCAGCTTTTAGGGGGGCCTAGATCAAGATTAGCACTTAGGGCTGACAGAGTTTTCTCTGTGGCAGTAATGACCTGATCTCCTCCTCCAGATCAGGTCATTAATGTTGCTGCCAGTGTTCAAATCACAATTAAAAAAAAAATGTAGACCCAATTTTTATCACTTCTTTTTTGGTACAGTATTTATGACAACCCCTGTAGACTTTAATACAATATTTCTGTCTCATTTTGTCTAATTAATTTTCTATGACTCGGTTGTTTTTATTTGTTCTCAATGTTTTTTTAAATTTATTTCTATGCCTTAACTGTTTACATTTGTTTTAGCTAGTTCTCCTGGTTTTATTTGCTAAATTTTATTATTTGGGCGACGTTGTGTTGTATTTTAAATGTGCTATAAAAATAAATTAACTTGTTACTTCTCCTAATGAGAGTTGGAGGAGGTGATGTGTTCTGTTTGTTTGTTTGTTTGTCTGCAGGATAACCCTAAAATTCTGAGGCTGATCCAGGTACAGATGCTATTTTTAGTCAAGTATTATCCCAAAAAACCCTCAACATAAAATAAAAGCATAAAATACTCAAACCTGAACTCTACTTGTAACCATGGGAACGGAAATTGACCGAATCGTTAAACAGCTTCTGAGTTATGCTAATGCCGATTCAGAGCCATTCAGATGGATTTCATCTATTTATGGAAAGTAAGAAGTTATATCTTGACAAATACATACTTTCATGCTAAGCTAACCTAAGCTAAGCTAAATGTCTGCTTTGTCTGCCCTGCTTGATTTTTAATATACAGATATGAGTGGTATAAATATGGTCATCTTTTTGGTACATTTACCAAGCATGCACAGCTGTACAATAACAAAAACAAAATAGCCTGTTTAATTATATATAGAAAGTTATTTATGATAAATGTCAGCTTCTTCTCACCTGCAGCACTTCATAGATGGCTTTCTTGTACATGGGCTGCTTGTTGTAGGTTGGTTGATGGAAGGCATTATTGAAAGAGCTTAAAGGCAAGAGTTTCTCTACACAGACCTGTAAAAGCAACAAAAAAATAAATCACTGTTTTGTTTCTGAGGCTAAACGTGTCTGGATTTGACTGGTTTTTAAGTCTGCACTCAAAAGGTGAATAAAACCAATAAACATATCATATAACGTGTGGTTGTCACCATCAACAGAAAAGCTGCTTTGCTTCACTTCTGACAGCAGTATTAATGTTGGCACTCACTCACCACTGAGAATTTTCCATCTCCAAACCACATGACCCATCTGGTTCCCTCGGCGGCTCTGCTCCGTCCCGTCATCCACCAGGATACGATGCGGCCTGGCCACCACGAAAACCCTCTCAGCTTCCCCCAAACCAGCTCGCCAATGCCAAAACCACGACCGTCCTGCAGCCAAAATAAAAGACAAGTCGTCCGCTATGTGGTAACCTCAGGATTTAATGGTGAAAGGGGCGTGATAATGTGCACAACGTATTCTTAAGACCTTCAATTTGGATGAAAACTCCCCCCAAAAAAACCTTTTCACGAGGAAAAAAGGGAATAATCCACCTAAGACAAAGAAAAGCAGCACTTCTTCAAAACGGAGAAGCTGGAACTAAAGAATTCCTGCTTTAAAATGATAAATGATGAATTTCTTAGAACTCTGAGTGAATTAAACCAAGGAGGACATTTGATTTCATCCCAGTGTCTCCAATGTTATAAGAATTTTGCTTTGATATGTTCTATAACCCAATAGAGCATCTATGGGACGTTCAGGATCACCAGGTGAGAGAGAGAGAGATCCTGCTCTAGCAACACATGAACAACTTGTCACAGCTCTGCAGGAAGAATGACATCATCCTACAAGTCCAGAATAACATCTGATCCATTCAGGAGGTGTAAAGTAGTGATAAATGCTGGAGGTAGACACGCACGGTAGTGACTATTGTTGTTCTCTGTCTCACCATCCACACTTTCTGACTTATAAACATTAAGACAAAAAACACTAATCTGCACAATAATGATTTTTCTGTTTGGCTAAAGGGTGAATAAAGATGTGTGAAGCATAATTTGCCTTTGATATTTAATATGAACAGGATGACGTGACATTAATATGCGTTTCCACTGTTGGTCAGTATGTATTATGGAAAGAGCAGAACTTGTAATTATAATTATTTAATAATCTATAATAAAATAAAAGTAAACTAAATCTTTTTCCTGATATCTGTTGTAAAATCCTGTCAGACAATAATCAGGGTAAAATCAGCTCAAAATCTCACCTCATACTCGGGCTCAGTGTCTGGAGACTTGGGGGACGTCTTGTCTCCGCCTCCGATGGCGACGGGCTCTGGGGTCGTGGCCACAGTGGGGGAGGCGGGGTCAGTTGGCTGCTGCTGCTGCTGCTGCTGAGGTTGAGGCTGCTGCTGATGCTGCTGCTGTTGCTGTGGCAACGACGGCAGTGATTGCTGTTGATACTGAGGCTGTGACTGAGGCTGTGACTGAGGCTGTGACTGAGGCGGCTGCTGCTGCTGCTGCTGCTGCTGCTGCTGCTGCTGCTGCTGCTGCTGCTGCTGCTGCTGCTGCTGCTGCTGCTGCTGCTGCTGCTGCTGCTGCTGCTTTGAAGGCGACGGGTGCTTGATTATTGAGACTTCTTCTTTGTGGGTCTCTGGTTCGTTCTCCTCGTAATCCTTCATGGCGTTCATTGCTGACATCAGTTTGGCCTTTTTCTCTGCCTGAAACGTAGCGCAGCAACAGCAGCAATGAGAACAGGCTGCTTAAAGGGAAGTATCACATCTATATAAAAATACTTCCTTCATTTAACACATAATTGTTAATACGAACAGCTGCAGCAGAACTTTGCACAAAATGCAGTGTACAGTAGATGGCAGTAGAGAGTAGAGGCCTTAGCTTTGAGTATGGCAGCTCAGGAAAAATCCTCTCCCACTAGTTAGATTTAAGGACGGTAGGAATTTATTAAATTTGGCAGAAAATTGTTCTAAATGGATTAAAAAGAGTAGGATCAGAAAAAAAAGGGGGGGACATTAATGTCAGCCATGATGCCCTGCTAGTCATTGCTCCAAGGCTGGTGCTAATCTATGGAAGAAAACGTGAAATAAACACTGATGTAGAGACTTAACACGTGGACAGTATTGGAAAAAACTGGCATCCCAACATCTTTTTTTCTGCAATATACTGTTTATCACAACAAATACAGCAACTTGTAACGTGACCGTCTGAGGTCTCTGGACATGCCGGTGGATTTTTGCGACATTTCTATCAGTAATTCTGTGATAAAATGTTGCTGTAATCTGTAGACTCTCATCTTCCTTACTTCCACGAGCTCTTTAACTTTTCAGGTCATGGTCAAATCATCTCTTTACACGTTGCTCCAGGACAAATAGGAACCACATTCAACACAAAGCTGAGACTGTGCTAAAAATATAGCATTAGCCAGCACCGCATCGGAGGATGTCTGTGTAGCAGTGCATGTACTCACATGACCAGCGTTAGCCCCACCTCGGATTGGGGTGCATGCTAACGCATTTAGCTCAGAGGCTACAGCAAATATTTCAGCCAAAAAGGGTGCAGACAACGCCTTTTTACATCATGTTGGGGATCTTGGCGTTTCTAAAGATGTGGATTACGCCATACGTTTGTTTTTTAAACTAGTCCCCATCTTGCTTAGGAAAATGCTGCAACGCTGTTTTACCAGGAAGCTTCAGAAATGTTTTGCAGATGAAGAAGAAGTCAACAACGGCGTGAGTAGCTACTGACTGAATTTTAATTTTTGGGTGGACCATTCCTTTAAGTCCATCACACCACAGAACTGAAAACAGCATTAATATAAAATACAGTTCGCACAAATAAAGGCTGATAGCATTTAGGTCGTGCACATTGTGGGGACAGTCCTCGTTAACATGGCCTCATCAACAGACTGATATACAGTCAGTCTGAGAGCAGAGAGGTCACCGTGTTTGTGGTACCTGACACTGAGCCGTTACGTCGAACAGAGAGGACGAGACATAAGCGGCACTTTAGCAGTAAATCCCCAACAGCTGCACTCATTCTGATGTATCTCTCTCTCTGAAACACTCTGCATGCACACACATGTTCCCGTCCTCCTCTCACTCCTCTCCTTCACAACATGCTCACAGAATCTGCAGCCCCATATGTAAACACGTGTTGGTGATACTATAGGCTCCATGTGAGAGCGGAGCTGCACAGCTGTGACTACTCTCCTCCAGTTCTCACTCTGTAAACGTCCAGAGGTGGATCGAGTCGAGGAGGAGAAAAGACAAGAGAGAGTCCAGCGCCATCCGCCGTCCTCTCCCCCAGCGTGACTCCCAAACAATAGCGCCTTTAAGAGGAGGTGCAGCCTGGACGGCGTGGGGAGGGGTTTCGATGCAGAAGAGTAAAAACATGTGCTCTTCAGTCAAGAGGCTCTGCTGTGCTTTATAAATATCTGTACTGTGGTGCTGCTACAAAGCCCTCGACCATGTGTCAGACATCTTGGCTCCAGCATGAGCAGATTAGGATGTCGATCCAGATGGTGGAAAAAATGCTAAAAATTGTCACTTTAACTCTAAAAGTGTGCAGAAAAACAATCCAACAAAACTTATAGCAAAAATAGCTGAACATGAAAGGACCAATCAGAGCAGAGGTGTAAGCTGATTGGAGGTTTAATCAGCCAATCAGCATCAGCTGTGTGTAACTGCATCTGGGCCTGAAAA
The DNA here is from genome assembly GCA_037577475.1 of Chaunax sp. Z400. NCBI lineage: Eukaryota > Metazoa > Chordata > Actinopteri > Lophiiformes > Chaunacidae > Chaunax > Chaunax sp. Z400. Next base: position 1,721,854 of record CM075194.1, on the reverse strand, counting down.
TGCAGAGAAAGCCCCTAAAGCAGCACTGGAACCAGAGCCTGATCCAAACCCTGTAGGTGGTCTTGTTAAAATGAGACACCGTCAGCATCCTAAGAAGCTGCTGAACATGTAGATCTATCATTTGTATGGATCAAGTTCAAAATGTCAACATGACAGCAGAGAGAAAACTGCTACTGTCTGCTTTCCTCCACTGTTTTCAGCTCAAAGTTCAAATGGGAGCTGATGAGGCAGTTGGTTGGACTTCCTGTTGCTCGGGGCCTCCCTGAGCCAGAAGTGTTTGTCTGTTAGCTTCCAAATTAGCATCACTAGAAGCAGCACAGATTTTACTACGTTTTCATGTCAACATTATGGATGTGGAGTAAAAACTGAGGGAGTGAGAACAATTTAAAGAGAAGATTTTAGACCATTTTACAGCTGACCTCCACTCTAATGATGATGTCACCACTCTAACGATGATGTCACCACTCTAACGATGATGTCACCACTCTGTCAGCATTCCTGTAATACACACCCATTATAAAATCTGAAACCAGTCAAAATGACCCCAAACCTAAACTGGGATTTCATGAAAACCAGTCCACATGTCAAAATGTCCATTTAGTCCAGTAAAGTCCAGAGTCTGGAGACCAGTTTAAACTTTTAATCATGTTTCTATGTTCAGGTTTTGTGAAGCAACATGGCCCCAAAGAGGGAGGAGTTTGACTTCTGTTAACGTAGATTTCTCATTATTTCTTATGGGACTGTTGCAGAAACGAGGGGTGTGAGTTCTGGATATCATTGGTCTATTTGCCTCTTTCAGACTTTTTTTTTTTACCTCTCTTTTATTCTTCTTTTACCATATTTCTTATGTCACTTTTATGTATTTAGTGTGTTTTATATGTGAAATTGTTTTCTATGTGAAATGATTTGACCAGGACTCCCTGGAAGAAGAGATCTTGTATCTCAATGGGACCTTCCTGGATAAATAAAGGATGAATAAAATAAACAAATAGAACACAATTCCCGATAAATCCACACGTTTTGATGTTATTTTTTGTGTTTTTGTATTTTGGCATAGCTATGAGCATACAGAGGAATAATAATCAGTGTGACAGAATAAAACTGAGGAGCTGCTGTTACTGTGCTCATTTTGGTGCGTTTAGGGTACAACCGGCTCCTAAGAGCCGATGAGAAAGTGACGCTGAAAACGCCAGTGGGAGTACAGAGGCTATAAGAACCAGATATTTGTGTCTGGACTTCTTCCCAGTTGTAAACGTCCCCCTTTTGGGGGCCTCACAGTGTGTGTGCAGCTCCACCAGCACGACAGGCCCTCTGAGTCTAAAGGGGAAAATAGAAAAAGGAGGTGGGAGGAGACACAATGTAGTCTTTATCATTTACACCGCCTGAAGATCCATCAGAAATACCACAACTTATATATGCTGTCAAGTCGCGCTGAAGACCAGAAATGACAGTAGACGTATATTAGATATAGAACCACAACAAATATTATATATAAATAAAACCAAACCAAGTTACTGTACGAACAGGAGTTGTGGATTTAGTTATGATAGCATGAAAACAGACCCTCTAAAGAGTAGAAACACGTCAGCTGCACGAAAAAGGATCATCTTTGAGGTCTGTGCAGCCTAAAGGATGACACTGAGAAAACAGAGGAGACGCTGGTCTCTGAGGGGTTCTGAGGATCCTTTAGTCTCTAATCTGGGCTGTTGACAAAAAGCTCACGTTTACGGCGTAGCGTCAGTTATTTATAGCAAATCTGCCTGTAGTATGAGGCTCGTTAATGTTCGAAGTTTCTTAGTAACAGAGTCAGAAGTGCATTGGTTGAGATGAAACGCCACGCTGGCCGAAATCAAAAGACGACAACATCAGACGAATAAAACATAAGATGTTAGCGTATCGGCTCAGGTGGCGGAACAAACGAGCCGTCTGCAAACTGTGATGGAAGTCAGATGAAATAAACTGTCAGCGATCATTTCCTCTCACGGCCTCTGAAGAAACGCACGAGTCTGACCTCTGAATGCAGTCGCAACAGGCAGGAGACCCAGCAGGGACCGCTTTGTGTTACTGCTGGAGAATACAGCGAGATCAAGAGCAAAGATCTCATTACAACGTCAGGAGGAGAGGCAGTGGGGGAGGAAATTCACCCCTCTGCATTGTTATTTAAAAAATGTACAGAAAAGGGAGTGAATGAGCCTCCGTTCAGTCTGCCGCCATCAACGTGGACGTGAAGGACTGACTGAGTCTCCAGGTGTGGTGTTTTTATTGTGCTGTTTTGCTCACCTGTCCAATGACGTTACTGTAAACTAATGACATCACTGTGGCAAAGCGGAGCCTTTGGGCGTTTTCACACCTTAAGGTCCGGATCAAACGAGGTAGGTGTCAAAATGGCCTTTAACTATGAGCCAAAAGAAGCAGGAAACAGTTCGGGTTTAGCTCCGCCTCCTATGTTACTTTGTACTGTTTACAATATTAAAAGGTCTGAATTGATGTGAAATATTAAAATCTCCTCTGCTCCTGGTGGTCTTCAGACCGGACATACCGTTAAACCAGATTTTAAAAGCAGCTACCAGTAAAAACCAGTAAAATCCTTAGTTCCTCCATCGGTAACGGTGCTTTCACACCGACCTCGACCTCGCTTGGTCGGGACTTTCTGACTTTTCAGTTTGATCCGGACCAAAATTGCAGATGCAAAACCTCCCCTGAACCACGGTCCGCATCAAACACCCGGTCTTTGGTCTGACAAAAAGAGGTGGTCTCGGTCCAGTTCAAACTGAACCCTGGTTTGGTTTGCTCACAGAGTGAAAGCACTTTTTTTGGATGGTTCGAACTTTCGGACCAATTACAGGAAGTTACAGCAGGCTACCATCGCGCTGTAAAGAAAAGAAGAAGAAACACAAAACAAAAAAAGTTTCCTTTTTATGATGACCTGGACAGAATTCTGGACAATCCATCATCAAGTATAGGAAGACGAAGCCCACGTAGATGATGATGACGACAGGACGAAGGTATGTCAGGAAAAGTTCTTCAGTGCAATTGGAAAATCGCAACATGAAACCAAAACGAACGGGATCAAACGTATAAAATGTAACAAAAACCTGATTCTGACTTTCAGGTGTGAACGCGCCCTAAGCCTCTTTTCTGATTGGCTCAGACTTACAGGCTCAATCAGGACACATTGATTTTACTCAGTGACATCACGAACTAGAAGGTCACTCAGTGTCTCCACATGTCTCCAACAAGGACCAACGGTCCCTTATAATTCAATGAATCCAGAATCCAAATTCCAACAAGACATGGGTGCCATCAAAATGGCTGCCATCAGGACTGTTGCAAAAACTACGTGGTGGGAGGGTCGGACATGTGGTGAGGAAGAACCAATCAGATTTCTGAGTGGATTGGATAAAGAGGCGGATTCAGGAATTTAAAACTCTTCTTGAACATTGCAGGCTTTTTGGTCCTATTTTTGTCAATTACACGTAAACTACTTAATGGATTATTGTGAAACTGGGTGGAAGGGCGGGGCATGTTTCGTGGACGACATCACCAAAAGGGGCGGATCTATGAATTTCTTTGACTTCCTTTAACAATGGGAGATGCATCTGCATTTTTAACATGTACACACAAACCAGTTTTTCATGAATGGATGAGCGTTCAGATCTCCACCCAGACCTTGACCCAGTGTATGCTAGCCCACCTTGACCACAACCTGTGTGTCTCTGTACCACCAGGGAAAAGATTCAGGATTGTCTGCTCTTATCGTGTCTTGTTGGTATTTCAATTTCATGTTCTTATTTAGGTGATGTTATTCGGAGAGAGTCACCAAACTAAATTTCATTGTACATCAACGATGACAATAAAGTGTCTCATGTCTTGTGCATGTGCTAAAAATGGAACCGATGAATTTTGCATAAGATCCAGATAAAGAGGTGGATCCGTGTTTGTTTGTTTTTTGCTGACTTTAACAGAACCCTGAGGGACACCATTTTGACGGCAGACGTGTCTTGTTGGAATCTGGATTCGGGTTTAACGTAATTAAAAGGGACTGTCGTGCCATGGTGGAGGTATTTTTCCCCCTTGCTCTTGTATTTTAATTTGTCTGTCAAACATAATTTAGTTTCTACTATGACAAAGCATCTTACTACTGAGCAGGATACATAAGCAAAAGCCTTCAAAAAGTGATGTGTGTTGTTTCAAACACACTTTAAATGACATAATTTATTTTGAAATGATTTATTTGGACACAACCTCACGTTTTTCATCTGCGTCCCTGATGCCTTCAGTGCAAAGACTCGGCTCATTGGTGGAAAGGGGCAGCTTACTATAATAAAAACTTCCTTAAGTCACAACAGGTGGTGATGCAGCAAAGCAAAGAGCTGATCCCAGAGAGGAAATACTGTCTGAAAACTCTCTAGAGGCTTCTGTTGCATTCATTAGCACACATCCCGACAAAGGAGTGGCTTTTATAGGGGTCACACCAAAAACGGCCATCTGGTCCTCATTGTATTGAGTCCTTTTAGGGATAATTAGCAATATTACAGAGTCAGACATGAACACTTCAACAGAATTCTCAATGAATCCACAAGTTGACTTGTGAAAAAAGCTCCCTGAGGAGTTTTTTTAAGTAATCAAATTACTCTTCTTACAGCAAACACAGCAAAGGTACTGGAAGGGAGAGGATTTGAGGCCTACACCTCTTCACCTTTTTCCCCAGTTAAAAGTTCAATCACAGCAACACTTTTCTAAATATATCTGACCTAAAACAAAAGTGCATGTGCTACTGCTATGAAACAGGAAATAGTTTCAGCACATTTTCACCCCACGGGGAGAACTTTTTTCATGCAAGCAACTTTCCCCCCCCCCCAACACGGCTGCAGCCTGCTCGCTCTTCCTCTTTTAAAGAGACGGTTTCCCTTTAAGCAGAGGTTCACAACGACTCTCGTGGAAATACCTGAAGTCAGCATATTCCCCTCGCTGTAAGCAGGCTAATCAAACATGCACGCTATCCCCTGTGAAATCAAACAAACAACGCAGTGCACATACCCATACACACCAGCCGCAACCCTCATGATCCGGTGGGGAGGTTTTTTTTTCACCCCCACTCTCAGGGTAGAGGAGATCGCTTAAAAAAAAGAAAGCATGAACATTTCTTTGTCTGGGAATTCAGGGTCAGGTGATTGCCGACAGGAATTCTGGTTGGCTGGAGAGGCTTGCAAAACGTTGGCAATGAGCCAAGAGGCTGTCTTGCAAGCAGGACTGGAAATTTGGTGCAAACCTCATCTTCACCCTCATATCTACGAGTTCATTTCCATAGCTGGGGGGGGGAGGGGTCGGGAGAAGAATGGGGGGAGGGAAAGGGAGGGAGAGAGTCCACTGTAACACAAGACACGGAGTAAGTGTGGCAGAAACATGTCAAGAGCAGAAGCAGAACTACAGCATCATATTCAGAGAAGGTCCGGCGCCGGAACAAATCAGTCTTTGTGCAAAACCAGATGAGAAAAGACCAAAAATCTGCATATTGCAAATCCCTGTAAATCTCAGCCTTGCAGAGCTACTTGTTCCAGAAAATCCACCTCTGTGTGGAAAACGTGACCTACTTGTCTCATATTTTACAACGTTTCACTCGCAGGACCTCGGCATGTTCTGCTAATTTGGCAATATTTCCTCCCTGGAGACACTTTTATAGCCGAGAGGAGAGCAGAGGGGGCGGGGGAGGCAGGAGGGATGGAGGACCCCGTGTTCATACAATGGAGACTCGTCATTATGTAACACGCTTCATCATATTACTACCAGGAGTCACATTTAACATGACCAAGTAATGAGCAATGGTGAGAATGTTCATTATAAATTCAAACGTCCTGCTGCATCAGGAGGAAATCAGAGCTGGAATCAGATCCATGATTATCTCCTCCAACGTTCAAAACATATCTCTACAAGCTGTCAACAGATTTTGATGAAATTTTGTGTAGGAGTGGATCTTGGGGCGAGGTGGTTCTGGGTCCGGATGCAGATTCTGGATCACTTTTTCTCTTTCCTCAACATTTTGACATTTTCTTTATTCTAACATTGAGCCACAATCATAAGAAATAGGCCAACTAGGAGGAGGTAGATTTAAAACCAGTAGATTTAAAAAGCAGCTAGTAGCAGTTAGCAGCAAACTCAAAGAAAATCAGCTGAAAATGTCTTTAAACTGTGGAGACAGCCTGAGGTCCAGGAGCTCCTTACACTCAAGATCAACTGCTATGCAACAGGGACATTAACTGATTTAAAACATTGTTACGTCACACTAGACGCTGACGCTTTGTTGCAGCGCTATCGCACAATCTCCGAGTAAAAAGGACTACAGTCTCTTTTTCACTTCACTCTCAGGTACCGATATTTGGCAACGACTGATTTAAGTGAATCGGCACTCGATAGTACCAACGTAATTTGGTTAGTACTCTTAAAAAGTAAAGCTCGGCACCCATCCCTACTTTTTACTTCTCAATTGTTGTGATGTCATATAAAATTAGCGTCCCTCTGCTAACTTTTCAGAGCAGTGAAATCCTTCCTGATCAAATTAAAAACGCTAAAAAAAATGCTAAAAGTTGTGGATCATTGCCTAAAGCAACACCCGGCAGTCAAGACAATCCTTAGCGTTTATTTAAAAAACAGTTGTCAAATCTGCAAAAAACAACTTCATAGTGAATCAGATATGAGCCCCAATGGCTCCTACAGACAGAGGCATGGCTGTGCCATGGGTTCTCCAGTCTCTCCTATTGTGGGCAATCTCTTCATGGAGGGAGTAGACAATAGAAGATTACAACACCTAGCCACTGGTCCTGATATGTGGATGGCACCTGGGTCAAAATCAAAACCCAAGTTGTCGAAGCTTTTATAGAATACATCAACTCAGTGAACATCAAGTTCACTGGGGAGGATGTCAAGCAGAACAAGCTGCCCTTTCTGGATTGTGCAGTACAAACTGAGATCTACAGAAGACTCAACATCGAAGTCTATCGGAAACCTACAAACAATAGCTGCTGTTTGACTCTCACCATCCACTGGAACACAAGCTGGGAGTCATCAGAACCCGACACCACCGGACTGAGAATGTCCCTACAAAGGGAAAAGAAAAGGAGCACATACACATCTGAAGAAAGCCATGAAAACATGTGGCTACCCTAAATGGGTCTTCGTCAAGTCAGCAAAGAATCGTCAAAAGACCAACACCACATCCAACAAAGAGGGAAAGAAGGACCGGCACAAACATACCCTCATCCCATATGTGACTGGAGTATCTCAAACATAAGAAGGATTTTCTCCATGCACAACATCCTGGTACACTTCAAACGCAGGAACACCCTTGGACAAAAAAAGTGGTTCACCCCAAGTGAAACTGATAATGCTGACGAGTCACAGGATGCTCCAGTAGGCAACCAAACCAACTGTGACCTTAACCAGTCAGTGATCTCACTGGAGGTTGAATACCTGAAACTCCCCCACCAGACTCTTGGATGAGAGGAGGAACCTTAAATAGAAGTCCACTTGCTTCTGATTCAACCTTCGAGGATCACTTCACCAAAGCTTCAAGACACCACAGACAGCCAGAATGATGCAAATCAAAGCTTAAGGCAACTTTTTCATGTCAAACTCAGCTGCACATGATTTCACCAACACACAGGAACAAACCCAGGAAATGCAGGCGCTGACTGAGCCCACAGAGATCCACAGAAACAAATGGTACCTTCATGAGATAACAAATGAGCCATCAAATACACTTGGCCGTGAACACAACTCAAGACCTGTCTCCGACCCTGGCAGCTTTTGTCCACGCCTGACTTTCACCCTGATAATCTACGGTGGCTGGGACAGAGCTGTGGTACTCACCTCCATCTTCCACTTGGCCAGCCACTCCTCTCTGGTCCGCTTGCTAATGTAATAAGGGTCACCAGCCTGGAAGGTTATTCTGGGCACGGGCCTCTGACGAAGGCTGATCTCCCAACCAACTCCCCCTCGCAGCCTGCCTCGATCTCCCTGTTTAAGGTGTTGAAACAAAAAAGTTAGCTACTACTTTTCTCTCACGAGGAAGCATCCAGATTTTAAATAATCTAATCTGTCACCGATGAGACAATTAACAAGTGAGAACTCTGATTTCTAATTTTTAGAAGAGATGATGATTTACATGTTGGTCTGCCGTAAAATCTCTCGTCACAAAATCCCTGGTCTCAAGGTCAATACGAGAAGCTCCCAAGTGTATTTGATACTTCAAATCTATACGCCATTAGGTACCATTTCTTTCACAAGCACAAAGGTAAGAGAACTTCTCAAAGAAGCCTTGAAGAGAGGCCACTATGCAAAGCTTCTCCTTAAGTAACGGTGCAGATAGTTTACCTTCAATGCAAGCTTTAGAAATACACAATAACACACAGAAATAAGATTGGAGGGATAGTTTGATTATATAATACACCTTCTGTCTGAGAGTTAGATCAGAGGATCTACGCCACAGGGGTTCATTTTGGAACTGATAACCAGTAACTTGAATATAGTAACCAACCATACATTTTTACACAATTTCACTCTTTCTCGAATACGAAAAATGTAAAAAAGAAAAAGTGACTGATGTGTTTTTAACACATTCGAGCAGCTGAAGAAACTATTTTTACTCTGGACACTTAACTCAACCTGATAACTGGACTAACATGAAGAAACTGATGAATACCAGTTCAGTATTGGACTAAATAAAAAACAGGAAGAACTGTCAAAAGGATCATTAATAACAACCAGTAAAGGGCAGCAATACAACATTGTAGCATCTAGTCTGCCTTATCCAGAGAAGAAGAAGAAACAGCATCACCTGTCTGATATGTTGTTGTCGTCACTACCACAGTGATTGAATACTGTAATACTTCCTGTAAATAGTACACAGTTCATGTACTATTGGTTTCATGCTCAGGTTTCAGACACACTAAAAATCTCACAGACTGTTTTAACTACTAAATAGCATGATGCTAAGAGACAGAGGCTGAGGCTAATACTAGTAAAAAAGTTAAGCTAACATGATCCAAGACATTGAAAAAAGCCCAAATATCTCCAACTACAATTTATCAAACTAGCTAATTAATAACATGATGATGTCACAAAGTTGTCGACGCATCACTAAAGAAAGTTTTCATGGAGGGTTCAACTCTCCATGAACGAGAGCAGTGCTGGCAGCAGACATGCTAGCATTAGCTGCAGCTGCTGCAGATGTGCTAATGTTAGCTAATGTTAGCTAATGTTTGCAACAGCTGCTACAGGGGAAGGTTTCAGGCTCTACATCTTTTAGATATATTTAGTGTCAGACCAGGTGTTTCCTCAGGTGAGACGTGTTTCCTGGACAGATTTAACTTCATTACAGATTTTATAGCGAATGTTGTCTGCGTGGAGTTTGGAAAAGTGCAGCCTAGCTGTTTGCACACTCCAGACTTTATGCTAAGCTAACTAGCTGCTGGCTTTCGCTCAGATTTATCTAAAAATATTTTTGGCAAGTGGCAAATGGCCACGGGTTGGAATCGAACCCGCGCCGACTGCCAGAGGACTACAGCCTCGGTACATGGGGCACAAGCTCTAACCATTGTGCTATCTGCGCCCCAATGCTGTTTTCTTTAACTCTTGGCATGAAAACAAATGTTTTTCACAAAATGTCAAATAATTTATACCCAGCTACAGTCAAGACAACACGTAAATAAATCAAGTATAAAACCCATCCAACAATTAAGAGCAGCTGATAAGGAAGAAGAAGAAAACTGCTGTAGTAGTTTAGTGTAGTACTGATGTTTTTAGAACAGAATCCTGTTTAATAACTTTTTCTTCTTCTTGAGCTGCACCACGATCATCTTTCATGCTCTCAAGCAGAGGATTCAGAGGTCGTGACGGAAAAAGGTTCGACGCCTTGGCAAGTTTGAAAGACACCTCAAGAGTTGAACGAAGCAGATATCTTACCTCGGTCTTGACTGCATCACCTCCGTCCTCCTCCTTGTGCTCCACATCTAGAGAAACGACAGCGACACAATGGATGTCCTGAATCATTCATAGACAGTGGAGACTGGTTTCACATTCATCAATAAACCATATGACACATTTATTAACCCAAATCATTAAAGCTCGCCCTCCACCTTACGAACTAATGGATCGCATTAAAGTCAAATGAATAAAACTGCTGAGAGGTGTTGGTTCAGGGAGTTCACAATCGTCTCAGGTGTCGTTCGAGGGTTGGAGGTGAGGAGCGGCTGCTCAGGTTATGATGAGTGTGGAGAAGGGCCACGTTTATTTTGGCCAACTTAACACTTCTGACCTTTTATCGGCCTTCGTGAGACACACAGCTGGTTGCTATTAGCATGGCCTCCCACGCCGCTCACACTGCGATGTAAAGATGACAACAGGCTGCTTCACATTCAACCGGACCAGAACCTGCTTCTCTTCTTGCTGGAGTTACGTACAAAACAGCAGCAGCAGAACTTCAGACCAAAACAAACGTTGTTCATTCAGTTAAACTGGGAAGAAAAAAGTTTTATAGCCTTTTTCAGCATGACTTCATTCATGCTGATTTAATTTTCTCCAATCCAGGATACTAAGTGTAGGATTTATTTACTTCTTTCTACACTGATGTATTGTAAGGATTCAAAACTCCTAAATACTACAAGCAGTTTCTTTGAAGGACAAATATTTTCCTCAGGAAAGAAACGCCCCCCACATGCAGGGGGGGGGTGCAAAAACAAAAACCACAGAGTAAAAATAGCAAAGGAGATATTTGGTGATATGAAACCACAGTCTAATAAAAAGGTTGGGAACAGAATAAAATCTACAGTTGGGATTCGCCATAAACGGTGATTTAAGATGTGGCGACTAACAACAACAAGGACCCGTCATTCATTCTTCATTGTTTTGCTGTTCAGCCGAGCAGTGAGGGGTGAGCCAGGATGCATGGACCTCACCCAACTGAAACACTAGGACAGCAGTCAGGATTTATGATCCAGCAGCAGAAATAGAAGCATAAACACATCATTCAAGCAGCTGTGGCCTAAATTAGCACGATGGCCCCACCGAGCCCAAACACTATCATAACACTTGAACCTCTGAGAGGATAAGGACAACTTTAGACGGTGTGTTTTCTGCACAGCCAGCTCCGGCCTGTCAGTGAAGCACCCTACAGACCAGTCCCAACAATAGTCCGCTCTCTTTAGCAGCCTCTTCATTACACTTCCATGTGTAGTCCCCTCCCACTTTGCTCTTTTTTTCACATCTCTCTCAGCGCTGGTCTGGTCTCCGCGTCCTCATCGGGAATAAGTGACTACATAACAAATCGGTGAGGCGGTGCAGCCTTGCCAAGGTCGTTGGGTTTGTGAGAGGAGCTGGCTAACGTTGCCCACAGAGAGTATACCTCACCAGTTTGAGCTGGTTCCAGATCTCGTATTGCTCGGTCCCACTCCAGCCGGAGCTCAAATCCTTCCTGTGACCTCCAGATGGATAACAGACGCCCTGTTTAGCTGACTATCGATCCTCTCTGAGATGCCAACGCTCCCTGCTGTTGAACTTGTGTGGCAGTGGGTTTAAAATCCCCCTGCATGTATATTTAAGGCAAATCAAGACACCATAGAGCAACAAAAGTGTTTTCACCGACATCACTGGTCAATACTTTGGGCATGTTTTGCTGAATTAAACATTTGTGGGACCCATCTTCTACCCAGCAAAAAAGCATCTTTGCTAATATCTGACCAATGCATTAGTCATTTTCACACCCAGTGCCAAGATTATGAAAGTAGTAAATGTTCTTGCACCCATGGGCGTGTTGTGGTCTGGTGCATTGAGGCAGTACAAAGTGATTGCACCATTTACCCACACAAACCTGGTCTAAACTCAGTGGTGTGGTGCTTTTCTCCCCCTTTAGACATAAGTAAGATGCACCTATACAGATTGTTTTCATTGTGCGTACAGCTCTGACATCATCCACATTTTTATACAGCTTCTACCCACTCAATGGGACTATGAACCTGGACCGTTTCACTGTGTGAACCTGGACCGTTTCACTGTGTGAACCTGGACCGTTTCACTGGGTGAACCTGGACCGTTTCACTGTGTGAACCTGGACCCGTTTCACTGGGTGAACCTGGACCGTTTCACTGGGTGAACCTGGACCGTTTCACTGTGTGAACCTGGACCCGTTTCACTGTGTGAACCTGGACCGTTTCACTGGGTGAACCTGGACCGTTTCACTGTGTGAACCTGGACCCGTTTCACTGTGTGAACCTGGACCCGTTTCACTGGGTGAACCTGGACCGTTTCACTGGGTGAACCTGGACCGTTTCACTGGGTGAACCTGGACCCGTTTCACTGGGTGAACCTGGACCGTTTCACTGTGTGAACCTGAACCCGTTTCACTGGGTGAACCTGGACCGTTTCACTGTGTGAACCTGAACCCGTTTCACTGGGTGAACCTGGACCGTTTCACTGTGTGAACCTGGACCGTTTCACTGGGTGAACCTGGACTGTTTCACTGTGTGAACCTGGACTGTGTGGGACCTTTAGGATGTGTAGTAGAACACAGAACATTCATTATCATTAGATAATGTCGCATGTCTGAGATTTAAATCATTAATGAAGTTAAGCCTCTGTGACGACGATGGAGAAACACTATCATTTTTTTCATGCTTTTAAAGGGATGGGATATGACGTGTTACAAAACACACTTATGAATATTAAAAGGACTAAATGCTAATTGGGCCTTGCTTCTTTCTTTGTGCCTAGATTATTAGTAAAAGGGAGTTGGACATTCTGTAAATGCATTTGTGCTGTAGACTTTAGACCATGAGCTTCAGATCGTTTATATGGGCCCCTTTTTAAGTCTGCACATGTATCCTCCTGCTGCTTTTTGCTTCACAGTCATCTGCTCCCACAATCCTTTGCCCCAAGCCTTCACTAACCTGCAATCTGTAGTGTGTATTTTCTTAATCCTCCATGTTATTTTAATTTCCTGATGGAAAGAATTGTTTCAATATGTCATCAGGTATTACTCAAGACTTGCAAACTATGCATCCTGCTCTATGGTCCCTCATTATGACCTGATAGCCTTGAGTGAAAAACTAAACATGTCACGACCATCTGCTGCAGGTCTTCAGGGAGCTGTGGACCCCGCACAGACCTCTAATCTGAATTTCTGGAAGTCTTTTCTTTGGATTTGCGGTTAACTTTGCATGTGCAAACTACTTTGTTCCTCTCTGTTATTCCCCAGCAGTCTGCTGTTGAAAATGTAAAAGGCATCACTTCCTGTAAGTCAAATAGCGTTTTATTGTAACAAACTGGGTGACATGAAAGTTGATGTTACTGTAGGTTTTTATTGTGTTGACTGATGTTAAGTCATTTTTAAGATGCTAATGTTACTCTATCTTCATTGCTAGCCTGTTGGAGAACCGATGCTAGTCCGTTCAAAGCTAACAATGTTGTGGATCTGTTGAAGAAATTAACATTGATTTAGCCTGTTAGAGACAACATCATTTTTAGCCTGCTGGAGAAGCTAGCACCAATGCTAGTTTGATCTAATCTGACACTACTGTTATCCTGCTGGAGAAACAAACATTAATTTCAGCCTGCTGAAGAAGCTAACACTCTTCTTTACTTGTTGGGAAAGCTAACACTGTACTTAGGCTGTTGGAAAAGGTAATACTAATGTTAGCCTATTGAAGAAGCTAACACCAATGTTAGCCTGTTAACACTGTTGGTATCTTGTTGGAGGAGCAAACGCCGATGTTAGCCCTCTGAAGAAGCTAACATCGATGTTAGCTTGTTGGAGAAGCTAACACTATGGTTAGCCTGTTGAAGGTTTTTTTTAAAAATTTTTGTTGTTGAAGTTAACACAGTTGTTAGCCTGTTGGAAGAGCTAACATCGTTTTTAGCTTGTTGGGCAAGCTAACACCAATGTTATCCTGTTGGAGAAGCTAACACTGATGTTAGTCTGTTGGAGAAGCTAACACAGACTTTAGCCCCTTAGCTTTAAATTTCTCTGACCATGTATTGATAGGTATATATCCTCTCCTCCACTGACGCGATTAGCTAATGCCTTTGACTCATCGAAGATAACATTTATTTAGAACCAATTTATTTCTATTACAGCAAGCTAGCTAGCCAAGGAGGTGAGACAGCTGTTGTCATGGATGCAGTCTCTTGTACATTCTAAACATAGATATAGGCCCATTGATGACTTGAGGTTTGGATTTCTTACGATACAAGGTTTAGAGATGAGATAGAACAAAGCTGCGGGTTTAGAAATTGCAAACAGGAATGTTTAGACTATAGTTATGAAAACAGAAGCAGTATTTTTTCTGTAATGAGGTTCAGAAAACCAGTTTATAGCCATTGGCAACAAAAACCCAACAGGGCTATCCCAGATTTCTGCTTTGGAGTGAAGAAACAGATCCTAGAAGCACAGATCAGGTGAACACAGAGTGCAGACTCAGTTTGTAACGAGCTCTGGGCACAGCGCCATCCACCTGGCAGGGCCCCCGACAGGGAGGCGGCCACAACAGAGACCTACCAGCTCCCAACAGAGGCACGTTGCCAGGAGACCAGTCGCTCTTCCCTGTGCTTTACTTACTGCACTCTTCATCAAGGTCATAGTCGATGTCTCTGAGGCCGAGAGAGGAGACACGTGGCTCAGAGATAGGACTAAAAAGCAGGGGGAGCGGCTAAGTGATATTGTTAATCTCCATCTTGGACTAAAAACTATCTGTCAGCACCGCTCTCTCCCAACAATGCCTCCCTGATTTATCTCCTTATGTTATCTGCTGCTGGCTGTGGCAGATTCCCTTCTCAATTTAAATTTCAATTTAATGTAATATAATAAATACATTTTGTCATGCTTTCATTACAGCTGTCTTTGCCGTTATTATAACATTATTAACTGAATTAACATAATTAAGACAATAAACAACTCTTTTCATAATAAATGTGATGTTTGTTTAGGGCTGAAAAATTTACTGAAATATGGCAAAGTGTAATAAAAACATTGCAGCAGCTGCAACTGTCTTTATAGACGTCACACCTTTAAAGATGAGGCGTTGTGTCGCTGCAGAGACGCCGTGGTCTTCACTCATATTCTCCAGACTTAAGGGAACATGCTTGTTTACCCTGTTGGAGAAGCTAACGTTGTTGTTGTTAGCATGGTGCAGAAGCTAACACTGATACATGCCAGCTGGAGAAGTTAACACTGTTATTAGCCATTAGAAATGGTATCACCAATGCTAGCTTATTGGAGAAGCTAATACTATGGTTCGCTTTTCGGAGAAGCTAACACTGTTATTAGCCTTTTAGAGACGCTAACACCAATACTAGCCTTTTGGAGAAGCTAACACCAATACTAGCCTGTTGGAGAAGCTAACGTCAATGCTAGCCTGTTGGAGAAGGTGACGCCAATGCTAGCCTGTTGGAGAAGCTAACACTATTAGGACTAAATGGGAGGTATCAGGCAGATCTAAGTAAAGCGACAACATTATGGCGACGACACGCTGCTGATAAACTGTTAGAGGATTTTGTTTTGACATAGTCTGGAAACTGTCCTCTGATTGGTTAGGTTTTAGTGACAATGGCGTTGGCGGAGGTGGTTTCTAGTTTAATGTAGAGTAGCTGGTAGCATGCACATGTCTAGCACTCATGTTATGTATATGATGACTATTATCATCATTAAAATAGTCTAGTCATGCCTTTTCCTTCACAGTGCAGCTGCATGAATGCAACACGTTTATCCTGGTCACATGACTCTTCCTGCTGGAGCTACAAAGAAGTGAAGCCAAAAAAACCCAACAACTCACATTTCGTTGGGCGCTCCAGTTTCCGCCTCCCTCGTTTCTTGCGCGGCGGCGTCAGGCTGTCGTCTTTGTCTTTCTCCGAGTCCTGCTCTTCCCGACTGGGCAGGAATCCGTTCTCCTGAGACGGGCTCCGGCTCTGAGAGCTGTCCTCAGCCCGACAGGAGGAAGGGTCTCTGGGGATCCCGTTCTCCACTTCCCTCTTCTCCTGTTTGAGGAAGCAGGCGTCGGATGTCCTGTCTCTGTGCCCGCCAACGTCTCCATTGTGGAGCTGTGCCATAGACGGCCGGCCCACCCCGGCGTAGCCCACACCGGCTCTCAGAGAGCCGCAGCTCTCCACCTGCAATCAGGAGAAGAGGTTCAAACATTAACATCCTGGCAGCTTTTAAAATTATTATTACTGTTACATTCAGAGTTGGATGTTTGGAAAGTGGACAACAGATGATGTATGACTGGATACACTGCAGCTGGCTGGGTAACACACAAAACCTTTCAGATTTCAACAAATCATCCAGCAAGCCTGAAAAAAGGGTATAAGTAGAACATTTGTGCCCAAGGACACCGATGACCCCGTTACCGGATAGGGAGGCGGATCCAGGAATTTTTACAACTTTCCTTTGCATTGAAAGATGACCTTTTATACATTTTCTCTAATTTCTCAGGGAATAATCCATAAATCATGATGTAAAACATCCAATTTATTTATGGTGCTGAGATCTATGATAATAATCCACATCTGCTGGATCAAAATATTTATCTGTAGGAGAAAATCTTTATTTAGCCGCTACATGCTAACAAACATGGCTACAAACACTAGCAGAGATAACGGGGTTCAGAGTAGTTTCTGCAGATGATTTAATACTTTGGTGGATCTGGATCCAGATCTGGTTTACGTTAGACGTGAAGGATTGTTGGACCATTAAATATGGAGATCCGGGAATTTTTTGTGTGTGTACTTTTCCACATCGTGTGATTGGTTCTCTACTGAGTGCCTTTCCAGTTATAGGTACAACTGTGTGCTTTATTTCTTAAGACAGAGGCA